>CP024757.1:1080000-1085000 GCA_003856775.1 Hyphopichia pseudoburtonii
AGAAATGACGCTCAAACAGGCATACCTTGTGGAATACCACAAGGTGCAATGTGCGTTCAAAGATTCGATGATTCACGAAAATCTGCAATTCATATTACTTATCGCATTTCGCTGCGTTCTTCATCGATGCGAGAACCAAGAGATCCGTTGTTGAAAGTTTTGATTTTAGTTAGTTGACATAAATTAGTTAAGGTTGGTTGTATACATAAACATGTGTGTAAGGTAATATTTTAATGATCCTTCCGCAGGTTCACCTACGGAAACCTTGTTACGACTTTTACTTCCTCTAAATGATTAGGTTTGACTAGCTTTTCGGTCCCAGCTCAAGG
Organism: Hyphopichia pseudoburtonii; assembly: GCA_003856775.1. Lineage (NCBI taxonomy): Eukaryota > Fungi > Ascomycota > Pichiomycetes > Serinales > Debaryomycetaceae > Hyphopichia > Hyphopichia pseudoburtonii. The sequence goes on from CP024757.1 coordinate 1,080,330, forward strand.
TTGCCCTCGTGCCTGGACCAATCCGGAAGCCTCACCAAACCATTCAATCGGTAGTAGCGACGGGCGGTGTGTACAAAGGGCAGGGACGTAATCAACGCAAGCTGATGACTTGCGCTTACTAGGAATTCCTCGTTGAAGAGCAATAATTACAATGCTCTATCCCCAGCACGACGGAGTTTCACAAGATTTCCCGGACCTCTCGGCCAAGGTGTATACTCGCTGGCTCCGTCAGTGTAGCGCGCGTGCGGCCCAGAACGTCTAAGGGCATCACAGACCTGTTATTGCCTCAAACTTCCATCGACTTGAAGTCGATAGTCCCTCTAAGAAGTGACGCGCCAGCAAAAGCTAGCTGCACTATTTAGTAGGTTAAGGTCTCGTTCGTTATCGCAATTAAGCAGACAAATCACTCCACCAACTAAGAACGGCCATGCACCACCACCCACAAAATCAAGAAAGAGCTCTCAATCTGTCAATCCTTATTGTGTCTGGACCTGGTGAGTTTCCCCGTGTTGAGTCAAATTAAGCCGCAGGCTCCACTCCTGGTGGTGCCCTTCCGTCAATTCCTTTAAGTTTCAGCCTTGCGACCATACTCCCCCCAGAACCCAAAAACTTTGATTTCTCGTAAGGTGCCGAGCGTGTCAGAAAAAGAACAACGCCCGATCCCTAGTCGGCATAGTTTATGGTTAAGACTACGACGGTATCTGATCATCTTCGATCCCCTAACTTTCGTTCTTGATTAATGAAAACGTCTTTGACAAATGCTTTCGCAGTAGTTAGTCTTCAGTAAATCCAAGAATTTCACCTCTGACAACTGAATACTGATGTCCCCAACCGTTCCTATTAATCATTACGATGGTCCTAGAAACCAACAAAATAGAACCATAACGTCCTATTCTATTATTCCATGCTAATATATTCGAGCAAAGGCCTGCTTTGAACACTCTAATTTTTTCAAAGTAAAAGTCCTGGTTCGCCAAAAAGGCTAGCCAGAAGGAAAGGCCCGGCTGGGTCCAGTACTCGCAAAAAAGCGGACCGGCCAGCCAGACCCAAGGTTCAACTACGAGCTTTTTAACTGCAACAATTTTAAGATACGCTCTTGGAGCTGGAATTACCGCGGCTGCTGGCACCAGACTTGCCCTCCAATTGTTCCTCGTTAAGGTATTTACATTGTACTCATTCCAATTACAAGACCCGAAAGGGCCCTGTATCGTTATTTATTGTCACTACCTCCCCGTGTCGGGATTGGGTAATTTGCGCGCCTGCTGCCTTCCTTGGATGTGGTAGCCGTTTCTCAGGCTCCCTCTCCGGAATCGAACCCTTATTCCCCGTTACCCGTTGAAACCATGGTAGGCCACTATCCTACCATCGAAAGTTGATAGGGCAGAAATTTGAATGAACCACCGCCAGCGCAAGGCCATGCGGTTCGAAAAGTTATTATGAATCATCAAAGAGCCCGAAGGCATTGATTTTTTATCTAATAAATACATCCCTTCCAGAGGTCGGGACTTTACGCATGTATTAGCTCTAGAATTACCACGGTTATCCAAGTAGTAAGGTACTATCAAATAAACGATAACTGATTTAATGAGCCATTCGCAGTTTCACTGTATAATTGCTTATACTTAGACATGCATGGCTTAATCTTTGAGACAAGCATATGCCTACTGGCAGGATCAACCAGATAACTATAATAAAGCCGAAGCTAAAGTTATGATTGGTGTAAAAACACACACAGAAGTGTATCCGTTAGCCCACTTTGATTCCTCGGTTGCGTCCACCAAGTAAACTTGATATACCAACCAGGAAGGGAGTTGTCTGTGCAGCAACCCGAAGGTCTCGCTACTCAGATATACCCCCGGCGATTTGTTTCATACTTGCCATAGGCTAGTAATCCACTAAATCCAACAGTGCTCACACAGGCGTTAGGCCAGTATGAGGCTGTATGGACTAGGTCCATGTTGTTTTGAGTGCGGTTTGCAAACTGACGTTCACTGATAAACCAACAACACTAAACAACGTGGCTCTGATGAGAGAGCTCCGGAAACCCGACCCTGGCACAAGTGCACGCAGCTAAAACTCCCCCACCATGAGAACGCTGTGCCGAACGTCGCTTAGTTGAGGTTCCTAGAACAGGCCATTCAACCGTTTAGCGCCCAAGACTATGACTCAGACAAGGGCGCTATGCAGACATCCAAACACTTCAGCCGAAGCTGTGTTCTTCATATATGTCCTTACCGTACTTTAGTGGCTGGAAAGAGCTGCTCTTGGTTACAAAAAACCCATTTGAAGTCTCCTATGCTCTTTGTTTGTTGTTTTGCGTGCACACCATCGCTGTTTTCCTTGTGTGAAGTGGTGTTGTGTAAGCACGCATGCGTTTGTGCTCTCCGAAAAATTGGTGATGCATGTTTTGTGACCGGAAGTGCGCGTTAACTATGGGGAATTTAGGGTGGTCGGACGCACCTGTTTTTTAGTATGGGCGCTAACAAAATTAGTATGGGCTCTGGCGCAGACCAAAGTCGGAAGCCGCCTATACGACGATTTAGTATGGCAAGCAGGGCTTTTTACACGCTTAACTATGGGACGGAAGTCGCCGCTATACGACAGGCATACTTTTACTATGTAACGCTAACATTTTGCTAAATGTGTGGGCCGGAAGTGGGCGTCAAGAGAGTGTAGGCACGTGACTTTGCCATACTTAAGACGTTTAGTGTGGGTCGGATTGGTCTTTTGCCATAGTAAATTTAGTAAGGAAAAAACGGCGGTTGGTCGGAGATGGCGGCCCTTAACTATGGGGCGCTAACAAAATTAGTATGAGCCGAAAGTCGGAAGTGTCCAAAAGCACCAAAAAAGTTCCAAATATGGAACTTTAACTATGGTAATACGTACATTCTGATTGGCTCTTTCCCTTTAACTATGTACCGGAACTCAGCTGAAGAAAAAATTTTGAAAAGTAACTTTTTTGCAGATTTGTTAAGTCAGTTCATTTTGAAAAAAAAAAAATGTAAGGTAGTACTCTATTTTTTTTCAATTTTTCGCAAAAATGGCCATAACTTGCAAAAACGTTTTTTGGCATTACGCAACGCACACACAACCGAACCAGGCCATCTTGCAGTATAATATGAAGAAAATTACTGCGCATCTAATGACAGTCGTTAGGTGAAATTAGGACATTTCCTCGTCCGTGCAGGGGCCAAAAGGTGGTTTTTGGGGGGTCCAAAAGTACGTTTTTGGGCATAGCGCTCGCTGTGTTCAAGCTACACACACCAGTCAGCCACCAGACACCTAGTTGGGGCCAGGTTGACCCGGGCAGCCCTTTTGTTTGCCCATATCGGACAATTATTTTCTCACCTACCCTCTCATTGGCCAATGGCGCCCGCTAGCGTTGATCAAAAAAGAAACCAACAACGCGGCCGTCTCTGGCCTGCTCGAAAGTACCTTGGGCAGCAAGGAATAAACCGCAGGTCTATTGACGCCGACGCCACAGACCAAAAGGCGCTCTTCAAGACCGCCAAAAACACCTTTTTCGTCGTAGCACCCGCTAAAACCACGCTGCAACTGCCCCACCGCCACCATTCGCTTAGTTAAGGCCAGGTTGACACGCGTCGCCCTTTTGTTTGTCCAAATCGGACAATTATTTTTTCCTGCCATCTGACTTTCCGATGGCATAACTTTTTCCCCAGAGCCCGCAAGCACAATCCAACAATACAGGCAGCTTTCCCACGCTCTAGACTACCCACCCAGCGCTTAACATCGTCCTTTTATTTTTATTTTTGACATTGCCTTTGCCAGCCCTAAATGCCCACACGTGATGCCGGGTAACCTCATCGCATCGCAGACCCTGCCGTGTACTTAAACCCGCGAGTTCCCACTTTTTTTCCTTTTTTTATTCTTATCTGCACCTTTTTCACACCCTTTCACACCCTTTCACACCCTTTCACACCCATTTTTCTTCCCCTTTTCTTCCCTTTTCTTCCCCCTCTTGCTCTTTCTCCCCTCTCTTGTAGTGTAGTGTAGCTGTAGCCCTCCATTACCACCTATCCCGAACCCCAAAGCCCCGCAGGGATCAGCACCCCTTTCATATTTGGGGGGTCTTCCCCCCAGCCCCGCCGATCGGTTTCATAAGTCTGTGTTTAAAACATACATAAATGTCTACGGCCATATCTAGCATAACGCAGGGCTTCCCGTCCGATCAGCTCCCCTTAAGCTGCTAAGAGCGGAACCGAGTAGTGTAGTGGGAGACCATACGCGAAACTTCCGTGCTGTAGGCTCTTGTTTTTTTTTCCTTTTCATTAGGCTCTTGTTTTTTTTTCTTTTTCATTATAGTATTTCTCAACTAGTTTTTCTGTGAGTGTTTTTCTGTGAGTGAGTGGTTGCAAATGGCTGCAATTATCTTTTTTCAGCAAACATCAAAGACCCGTACACCATTTCCTGTAGGAGAAAAAAGTTACCACAGGGTACCAGACTTTCCCATACAAATATCATAGTAAATCCTCCATACTATTTTTGACTTTTTTTTTTTTTTCCTTCACCAAAATGGTTTTCCAGGTATAAGGTCTGGTAGTGAGTTTCCCATAGTAAGTATTCCATACTAATTTTCTTTTTTTTTTCTTTTTTTTTTCACCAAAATGGCGTATAATAGTGTGTCATAGTAATCTGCCATACAAATTTGCC
>CP024757.1:1090000-1094404 GCA_003856775.1 Hyphopichia pseudoburtonii
CTTTGATTTCTCGTAAGGTGCCGAGCGTGTCAGAAAAAGAACAACGCCCGATCCCTAGTCGGCATAGTTTATGGTTAAGACTACGACGGTATCTGATCATCTTCGATCCCCTAACTTTCGTTCTTGATTAATGAAAACGTCTTTGACAAATGCTTTCGCAGTAGTTAGTCTTCAGTAAATCCAAGAATTTCACCTCTGACAACTGAATACTGATGTCCCCAACCGTTCCTATTAATCATTACGATGGTCCTAGAAACCAACAAAATAGAACCATAACGTCCTATTCTATTATTCCATGCTAATATATTCGAGCAAAGGCCTGCTTTGAACACTCTAATTTTTTCAAAGTAAAAGTCCTGGTTCGCCAAAAAGGCTAGCCAGAAGGAAAGGCCCGGCTGGGTCCAGTACTCGCAAAAAAGCGGACCGGCCAGCCAGACCCAAGGTTCAACTACGAGCTTTTTAACTGCAACAATTTTAAGATACGCTCTTGGAGCTGGAATTACCGCGGCTGCTGGCACCAGACTTGCCCTCCAATTGTTCCTCGTTAAGGTATTTACATTGTACTCATTCCAATTACAAGACCCGAAAGGGCCCTGTATCGTTATTTATTGTCACTACCTCCCCGTGTCGGGATTGGGTAATTTGCGCGCCTGCTGCCTTCCTTGGATGTGGTAGCCGTTTCTCAGGCTCCCTCTCCGGAATCGAACCCTTATTCCCCGTTACCCGTTGAAACCATGGTAGGCCACTATCCTACCATCGAAAGTTGATAGGGCAGAAATTTGAATGAACCACCGCCAGCGCAAGGCCATGCGGTTCGAAAAGTTATTATGAATCATCAAAGAGCCCGAAGGCATTGATTTTTTATCTAATAAATACATCCCTTCCAGAGGTCGGGACTTTACGCATGTATTAGCTCTAGAATTACCACGGTTATCCAAGTAGTAAGGTACTATCAAATAAACGATAACTGATTTAATGAGCCATTCGCAGTTTCACTGTATAATTGCTTATACTTAGACATGCATGGCTTAATCTTTGAGACAAGCATATGCCTACTGGCAGGATCAACCAGATAACTATAATAAAGCCGAAGCTAAAGTTATGATTGGTGTAAAAACACACACAGAAGTGTATCCGTTAGCCCACTTTGATTCCTCGGTTGCGTCCACCAAGTAAACTTGATATACCAACCAGGAAGGGAGTTGTCTGTGCAGCAACCCGAAGGTCTCGCTACTCAGATATACCCCCGGCGATTTGTTTCATACTTGCCATAGGCTAGTAATCCACTAAATCCAACAGTGCTCACACAGGCGTTAGGCCAGTATGAGGCTGTATGGACTAGGTCCATGTTGTTTTGAGTGCGGTTTGCAAACTGACGTTCACTGATAAACCAACAACACTAAACAACGTGGCTCTGATGAGAGAGCTCCGGAAACCCGACCCTGGCACAAGTGCACGCAGCTAAAACTCCCCCACCATGAGAACGCTGTGCCGAACGTCGCTTAGTTGAGGTTCCTAGAACAGGCCATTCAACCGTTTAGCGCCCAAGACTATGACTCAGACAAGGGCGCTATGCAGACATCCAAACACTTCAGCCGAAGCTGTGTTCTTCATATATGTCCTTACCGTACTTTAGTGGCTGGAAAGAGCTGCTCTTGGTTACAAAAAACCCATTTGAAGTCTCCTATGCTCTTTGTTTGTTGTTTTGCGTGCACACCATCGCTGTTTTCCTTGTGTGAAGTGGTGTTGTGTAAGCACGCATGCGTTTGTGCTCTCCGAAAAATTGGTGATGCATGTTTTGTGACCGGAAGTGCGCGTTAACTATGGGGAATTTAGGGTGGTCGGACGCACCTGTTTTTTAGTATGGGCGCTAACAAAATTAGTATGGGCTCTGGCGCAGACCAAAGTCGGAAGCCGCCTATACGACGATTTAGTATGGCAAGCAGGGCTTTTTACACGCTTAACTATGGGACGGAAGTCGCCGCTATACGACAGGCATACTTTTACTATGTAACGCTAACATTTTGCTAAATGTGTGGGCCGGAAGTGGGCGTCAAGAGAGTGTAGGCACGTGACTTTGCCATACTTAAGATGTTTAGTGTGGGTCGGATTGGTCTTTTGCCATAGTAAATTTAGTAAGGAAAAAACGGCGGTTGGTCGGAGATGGCGGCCCTTAACTATGGGGCGCTAACAAAATTAGTATGAGCCGAAAGTCGGAAGTGTCCAAAAGCACCAAAAAAGTTCCAAATATGGAACTTTAACTATGGTAATACGTACATTCTGATTGGCTCTTTCCCTTTAACTATGTACCGGAACTCAGCTGAGAAAAAAATTTTGAAAAGTAACTTTTTTGCAGATTTGTTAAGTTAGTTCATTTTGAAAAAAAAAAAATGTAAGGTAGTACTCTATTTTTTTTCAATTTTTCGCAAAAATGGCCATAACTTGCAAAAACGTTTTTTGGCATTACGCAACGCACACACAACCGAACCAGGCCATCTTGCAGTATAATATGAAGAAAAATCCTGCGCATCTAATGACAGTCGTTAGGTGAAATTAGGAAATCTCCTCGTCCGTGCAGAGGCCAAAAGGTGGTTTTTGGGGGGTCCAAAAGTACGTTTTTGGGAATGGAGCCTGCTACATTCAAGCTACAACCATAAACAACCACCAGACACCTAGTCGGGGCCAGGTTGACCAGGGCAGCCCTTTTGTTTGCCCAGATCGGACAATTATTATTTTACCTGCCCTCTCATTGGCCGATGGCGCCCGCTAGCGTTGATGAAAAAAAAAACCAACAACGCGGCCGTCTCTGGCCTGCTCGAAAGTACCTTGGGCAGCAAGGAATAAACCGCAGGTCTATTGACGCCGACGCCACAGACCAAAAGGCGCTCTTCAAGACCGCCAAAAACACCTTTTTCGTCGTAGCACCCGCTAAAACCACGCTGCAACTGCCCCACCGCCACCATTCGCTTAGTTAAGGCCAGGTTGACACGCGTCGCCCTTTTGTTTGTCCAAATCGGACAATTATTTTTTCCTGCCATCTGACTTTCCGATGGCATAACTTTTTCCCCAGAGCCCGCAAGCACAATCCAACAATACAGGCAGCTTTCCCACGCTCTAGACTACCCACCCAGCGCTTAACATCGTCCTTTTATTTTTATTTTTGACATTGCCTTTGCCAGCCCTAAATGCCCACACGTGATGCCGGGTAACCTCATCGCATCGCAGACCCTGCCGTGTACTTAAACCCGCGAGTTCCCACTTTTTTTCCTTTTTTTATTCTTATCTGCACCTTTTTCACACCCTTTCACACCCTTTCACACCCTTTCACACCCATTTTTCTTCCCCTTTTCTTCACTTTTCTTCCCCCTCTTGCTCTTTCTCCCCTCTCTTGTAGTGTAGTGTAGCTGTAGCCCTCCATTACCACCTATCCCGAACCCCAAAGCCCCGCAGGGATCAGCACCCCTTTCATATTTGGGGGGTCTTCCCCCCAGCCCCGCCGATCGGTTTCATAAGTCTGTGTTTAAAATATACATAAATGTCTACGGCCATATCTAGCATAACGCAGGGCTTCCCGTCCGATCAGCTCCCCTTAAGCTGCTAAGAGCGGAACCGAGTAGTGTAGTGGGAGACCATACGCGAAACTTCCGTGCTGTAGGCTCTTGTTTTTTTTTTCTTTTTCATTATAGTATTTCTCAACTAGTTTTTCTGTGAGTGTTTTTCTGTGAGTGGTTGCAAATGGCTGCAATTATCTTTTTTCAGCAAACATCAAAGACCCGTACACCATTTCCTGGTAGGAGAAAAAAGTTACCACAGGGTACCAGATTTTCCCATACAAATTTCATAGTAAATCCTCCATACTATTTTTGACTTTTTTTTTTTTTTTCCTTCACCAAAATGGCTTTCCAGGTATAGGGTCTGGTAGTACGTTTCCCATAGTAAGTATTCCATACTATTTTTCTTTTTTTTTTTTTTTTTTTTCACCAAAATGGCGTATAATAGTGTGTCATAGTAATTTGCCATACAAATTTGCCATAGTAATTTGCCATAGTAAACTTTCCATAGTAAATTCTCCATAGTAAATTCTCCATACAAAATCTCCATACAAAATCTCCATAGTAAACTTTACATAGTAATTTGCCATAGTAAATTCTCCATAGTAATTTTACCATACAAAATCTCCCATAGTAAATTCTTCATAGTAATTTTACCATACTAAATTCACCATAGTAAATCACCATAGTATTTTTTTTTTTTTTTTTTTTTTCTTCTCACCAAATCTGCCATAGTAATTCTCCTTGGTATTTTTTTTTTTTTCATTTAAATTCTCATTAAAAAAAACTTAAAAAAAAATTAAAAAAAAACAACTACTCTACAAATTTGTTCACATCAAAGCAAGGCATCCAT
>CP024758.1:600000-876631 GCA_003856775.1 Hyphopichia pseudoburtonii
GATGCACTTTTGAAAAAATGATGATTTATAATCTCAAAGAATTTTTTTGAGTGTTTGAGCCCGTAATCATGTAATAAATCAACACAATTTTTCTCAATAAATCGTATTCTTTCACACATGACTTGGTTATCACGATCTGCAGGAGAGTTCATGGAAAGATTTATAAGATCATAGCAATTTTTATCCTGACCAATATAAATTTTCAAAATTTCATTGATAACTCTTACTGATATTGCTTGTCGTCTTTCAAATAACCCGGAGTCATCGCTCGGCATTATCCGAGAAGTGATTTGAGTAATAAGATCCCGTGATTTTGATACAAAATGATTATCAAATCCTGCACTATTCAATGCGGGTTTCAAGTAGGTTTGAAACCAAATCATGATTTCATCTTCAGTCATGACGGGCAGAAGTTGTTTGAGAACTTCGAGGAAAAATAATTCTTTGGAAATATTGACATCAGATGCAATATATTTATTATAAACACGGAACAACTCTTCATTTATACTGGTGGATCGCGTAATACTCTGAATGGTGTTGTGTTTTTTATGAAATGCTGTAATTAGGTTGAATAACTCTTGTATTTGAGGCGTAGAGGTGATAAAATCACGATTATCTTTAACAGGGGGTTGGTCATCATTGGTATCATTACCTGAAGAACCGCTCGGTTGATTTTCGTTCCATTGGTCAAACACAGTCTCTAAAGCTCGTAGAAGGGACCGAGACGAGCCACTCATATCCTAAATGGGGCAAACGGTATTTGGGAATTGCTGATCACCTAACTGGCACTTTGTGATGGTTGAGAAAAATGCAATAAAGGAGGAGAAAAAAAGCACCCAAAAAAACAAAAAGAAGCAAATGAGAAAAGCTCTTGGTGGTAATATGCGATAAGAGGCAAAATTTCTCTGATTTTGGTGCCCGTGGAAAAGGTCAGCTAGACTTGAAGCCTTGTTGGAGATTTTGGTTGTGAAAATGAGTTGAACAATTTATCATTGAAAGTTTATATTTTTTTTTTTTTTTTTTTTTTTTTTTTTTTCGTCCATTTCTCGCTTAAAACTTTGCGCGAGCCTTGCGATGAAAACGGGTCGATTAGGTCGGGGCCGCCCCACAGTTAGTGCGATCTCTGTCCCAAAATGGAAAGTTATGGGGCGGAAGTAAGTAAGCTAGTCGGCACGGCTAAAGGCTCCCATTAGGTCGGAGAAATCGAGAAAAAACCAACAAAAAAAAAAAAAAAAAAAAAAAAAAAAGCAGAAAAAAAAAAAAAAACGAATCAAAAAAAACGGAATCCGTGAAAAGGAAAGGGAAGTGGAAGTGGAAGTGGACGACAACCATCCATTCAACCACAAACAACCATAGCCATGACAATTGATGGGAAGAAGAAATCGGTGTTGAGCATCATTGAAAAAATTGACAAGTTCCCGTATGAACCAAGTACCCTATATTATAGTCTCCTTGCTCACGACGCTGTTACTGAAATAGGTTATGTCACCAACGACATCGCCCAGCATTTCACAAAAGAACAGGCGGTACAAGTCGATCACACTGCCCGCACAATAACCATTGACCTGTCCCTCGATACGATTGACAAACGAAATGCTGCATTTGCTGATATTGCCGGTCGCTTTCGTCAAATTGAAGAATTCGACCACTCTTTAAATAAGGGCTGGAGAAATGAACTATACTCGGTTTATAACCCTTCTCAAACTCCCTATTTGAGAGTGGAGCGTGCGTTTTCAATCTTGATGGGAGTGGTGACCTATGGTATACATCTCACTGGTTATGTACCCCCTGAAAACTCAAGCAATGGTAAATTGAAGTTATGGGTTCCCAGAAGATCAGCCACAAAACAAACATACCCCGGAATGCTCGATAATACTGTTGCTGGTGGGTTGGGTTATCCCCACGGGCCTTGGGAAACCGTGGTGAAGGAATCTTATGAGGAAGCAGGTCTCCCCGCAGATTTTGTTGAAGAACGAGCCAAATGTACCGGGGTGTCACTGTACATTTACTTACAAGGTGAGCATGGTAGCATTGCCCAACCCGAGGTTGAGTATCTCTATGATTTGGCATTTGATGACGAGACCACTGTGGTTCCTCACCCGGTAGATGGCGAAGCCCAAGACTTTCTACTTATGGATGTAGATGAAGTCTTGACAAGAATTGAAAATGATGAGTTCAAACCAAATTGCGCCTTGGTCACAATCGACTTTTTGATAAGACATGGCTACATAACTCCTGAGCTGGAGCCAAACTTTTTGGAAATCGTCAGTCGTATTCACAGACGAATCCCATTTCCAACCATGTAAACAAAGCAACTTCCTATATATATCAATCACAATTCATCATAAACAGGTAGCTGTAGTTGATTGCAAAATCTCTTAAAAAAACGAACAGAACCAAAAAAAAAAAAAAAAAAAAAAAAAGCGAGAAAAATCAAAAAAAAAAAAAAAAAAAAAAAAGGCGAAAATCAAAAAAAAAATCAGAAACTGAAAAAATGGTTGGAAAAGGGTCAGAGATAAGTGTCAACCCTCGAATTCCATTGATCATTTTTGCAGCTAACCATGACTGATAGTGCTTATGCTGACTGCAAACCAGGCGGTCTGCTTCTTCAGCTACTCAACAAGCTACATGAGAATCTGGTGGCCTGTTATTCATCGCCCTCTTTGCTGTTGGTTGATGTCAACTCACCACAAGACTTTTACAGCAAAATTGACAATTTACAAGAATCATACTTCGAAGCATTGGCTCTTTTCCGAAAAAGACCTCTCGAAAATCATCATTACTTCTGGATCTTCACCATTGATTCATTGGTGGATCATTTGATTAAGTTCAAGCAGTTTTATGATCAACGCCTACTAAATAATTTGCAATATGATGATAATCCCATCATTGACAACATTGGTGTTAAGCTAGATAAGTTGAGTGGAGATTTGGGTGAGATGCTCGCTCAATTTACGAATTCTCTTACATTGGATCTAGGTAAGTTTGTCTTGATAGATCATACCAGTAATATTGTTTTCAATAAGTTTGCTGGCGTTATGATCAAATCATTGGAACTTTTATTCATTGAAAAGTCAGGAGAATCCCAGTATATTGATAATTCTACCATGACATTGAATGTGTTGACCAAACTTCTTTTCAATTTCTACGAGTACATCAGTTATTTGAAAGATGCTGGTCATCAAGATTTAATTTATAAAGCATTCCCCATACTCACCGAATTCGTTAAAGTGACTTACATAGCGGGTGAATCTCAATTGATTATACCTTTCCTTTCTCCATTTGGCAAACTTTCCCAACCAATTATAAGTCCCAAGTTTCCCATTGAACTTATACCCAACTCTCGCGTGCAACTATCAACCTTGATTGATTTTTACCGCTTTACTGCCTTTAATTTGGTCACCCTTTCCGTGTCACAACAAGGTTCCATCGATGATCTGTATAATAAACAAGCTGATTTCTACTTTAAAATCCTCTTTGGCTTTCCAAACTTACGAACTAGATTGTATTCTACATTAAATAGTTCTAGTGAACCAAGATTGGATACTCAAACCGACAATCAAATCCGCTTAATCACCTTGATTGAAAGGCAAGAAATATCACTTATGTACATCCTCAACTATCTACTCGGTCTTCGAAATTTAACACAAATTGTTAGTCCTGATAATACCCTACTTTACGAATCATCTTTCTTGGTGATTTCGTTGTCATCGTGCATGAAGTCAGAATTATATGAATCAGCTTCTCGTTCCCAAAGTTCACGGTCGAGTAGTGTGGTGTCTCTACCTCGAAGTGGCCCTTCAAGTGCCTTCTTGTCATCAACTGTACCTGCCAACAAACCATCCTCCCGAGCTAAATATCAATTTTTGAGCTCTATCCTTGTTCATGGATCCTATAAAGAAAAGCTTACCCTTATTGTTAACTTCGTGAGCCATTTTTCACGAAATTCACTCGATCTACCAATCATCATTTCTACGCATAATTTAAATTCAGATGGACAAACGCGAGAAAATAATTTTCAACATCTTTTGGCCAATATAGATAAATCTGTTTATCCTGGGAAAGTCTTTTATGCAGAAACAATATTTAAGATTATTCAGTTGTTAAAGGCATTGGGTATCAGGCATTTGGTTGAATCAGGTGGATTTAACCCAATTCCAGAACGAGTATTGAACCTGATGTTTCTGTGTAACAATTCTATTGAAAGTACATGTCTGGTTAAAAGAGTTCTCGATGTTACCAAAACAATCACTGATGATAATGACACAATCCTTCACTTTACGTTACCCTTGAGCAATAATGTCAATTTTGATGATGAAAAATTTGTCGCAAAACAAATGGACACCATCCGTTTGACCAAACAATTGAAACTTGCAGCCTTGAAATTGGATTCAGCTGGTGGTGACATATAAAAAGCTCCTTTGATCTTCTTGGTTTTTTACGTGTTATTTTTGAGGTCCCACTTCATCGCTGATAAACCCTCCATGTTTTTTTTTTTTTTTCTTTTTTTACTTTACTTTGCTTTCTTTTTTTTTTTTTTTTTTTTTTGATCTCGTGTAATGTAGACTTTTATCTACAATAATGATATTGAGTTTCGTTAGTTCGTATATTTGCCTAATTATGATGCGATGGTCTGGATGGGCCCTTCATTTTTTTACTTATTATCGTTTACTTCAAGTAGGTTAGCTTCATCATTTTGCATTCTTGGCCTCTTTGGTGAAGAAACAGTAAGATCGTCTAAATCATGCTTTTGATTGATTTCCGCTGGTGAAATAGCTACGGGCAGACCTAATATCTCGCCACTATTCATCTCTGGTTGCACATTGGTCCACTGTCCTGTATCTTGCCTTTCTGAATTCAATATGACCGTATTTTCGGGTGTGACTACCAGTGGTAACAGACTGGGTCTCTCTGGGGTAACCTGTTGATCTTTCTCCTTGTTTTCATTGGCATTCTTAACAGGCGTCTTTTGCAAGCCTTCGGTGGTCATAGATTCAAGAAGTTTTTGCTTTTCAACTGACTCATGCACGAAGTCATTATACAATTCGGGTTTATCCTTCAAAATTTTTTCTATATCTCTCCTGAAAATGTTTAAAATATCATTCGCATATGGGAAAATATCTCTTTTAGCCAACTTCTTGACTTTCCCATTCGGAGAGTCTGCTTCTGGTAAAGAAGAAATTTTCTCGAATCTATGATTAAAGTGCAAGAAAATTTTGATATAAATGGAGACAATAGTGTCATCGATCAAAGAGGTGGGGCCAAAACCATTGTTGAACTTTTTCATATCATTGACAACAAAAAGAAAACAAAGGTGTATTTGAAGCTCATCAGGAACCCCGGTCGACTTCATCAAGTCGAGAAATGACTTGGAATTGAACACAAAAGTTTGATATGAAAAAGACTGCAAAAAGTTTTCCGAAAAAGAGTCTTTCACCTGAAGCAGTGAACGAATAATCCTGCAAATGGTCGAACACAAACTCTCCCATGCATTATATAGTGATATCATGGTTGAATTTGAACGACGAAGTTTGGGAACCATTTGTATAAGACTAATCAAATTGAGCTCTTTACTCAACAATTCGATATAAAATCGGGCATACTGGTAAGTATAAAAAAAATGAACACCGGGCCTCTCATTCTCTGGCTTCCAAATCAGAACTAAAGTCTTACTTGTTGCCTTGACGGTTACCATTGATGACATTTCCTCTTTCGCGTTCTGTAAATCATCGAATTCTTCGAAGAGGATCTTGGCCAATCTGTACCGTGGTTTATGATGCCACTTTTTCTTATCGTATGCCATCACTTTCCTCAAACACTTTGTAATAACATCATAAAACTGCTTTTTACTGATGTCTTGTGTTTCCTGAATGTCTGTCTCTTCTATAGCAGGGCTTATCACCGAATCGTTAGCAATAAACCCAAGGGCCTCGTTTGAGCTCAATTTATCTGATTTCACATATTTGTAAAGTACAGAGCACGTTCTATAATGTGGCTCAATGATGGGATCTGGAGAATTAGTGTGCTTCTTTGCCAAAAAGGCGGCTCGTTGCAAAGATTCCAATACGAGTTGTGGAGATTTATTCAATTTGCGCTGAACTTTGGAGAGATAGTAATAATTCGTCCAGTCAAGTGGCTTGGCTCTGATAGCAATATGAAGAGATTGTTGAATAACTTTGAGAACAAGTTGTTGCTTCACTGCAGATTCGTTGACAACGCTGACAAAAGATGCACCAAATTGTCCACGGACAAATCTGGGGCTTGTTTGTACTTTGAATGCGTGCATGGCCATTGGTTCCATGATTGCGTTATATGCCTCTTTAGAGAATGAAGACATGAGTAAGCCTATTACAGGCTTGATTGTTGAGCTTACATCAGGTTGAGTGGCGCCGGTACTCGATGCTTGATTAATGGCCATGAGGTAGCAAACGAGCGATTTTCTTTGAAGGTTCGCAGTTGAAATTTTACGATCCGCTATCGTCAATTTATCCGAGGTCCAAATCAAGTCATCTTCGACAAGAAAGCCATAAGCCTGGCCTAGTAAAAGCCAACTCTCTGCTCTCCTTGTGCAAAAAATCAAGTCGTTTTTCAACAACATGATGATATGTTCAAGCTCGACGGCTCTACTCTGCATAGACTTCTTACGAATCTTGTAGGATGTGAAGACTAGCAATGCTTGCAAGTAATAAAGTCCACTTTGAACCGCAACAAAATTGTATTTCGGAGGTTCGAAGTCTAGCTGTACTAGCCCATAAAACGCGTCACGTAGAAATTTAGGGGTAATAGTGGTGGATTCTATGAAGTATTTGAAATTTTCATTGTTCATTGCGAGAAGCTCATCCTTTTCAAAGTCTGGCTCCCCCACAACTTCGTACAACCCATCAATTAATAACTTCATATCTGCCTTAGGCGCATATAAAATCGGGTTTTTTCTGAAACATAAAGGTAGGATAAACTTCACTAACTCTGTCGTCGAATTGGAGTCAAGCTGGCTTGATTGTGAAGTTTCATGGTCAACTGGGGCGTAGTCACTTATATTTACGCTATAATGGAAACGGCACGAGATAAGCTGGATTAATTCTTTTTCGGTTGAACACTTTAGGGTCAATAAAATTTCTTGTGACAATTTCAAATACAAGCCATCGGCGCGATCACAGAGTTGAAAAAGCGCTAAGTGATGATGAAAGTTGGTGAGCAAATTGTGAATCAATTCATCAACAGTCTGGGATGGCTCAATCAATTCTTGACTTTTGAGTTCACGCGCAAATTCCTGGTAGTAAACGGATACTACGCAAATAATCTCGATAAAAATATCAAATAGCTTGTCATATGCTTTGGACGACTTTCTCTTCACTGATACTTTAGTCGATGTAATTGATGCTGCTACTTCATGAACTAAAAACATTCCAAAAATCTCGAAGAATTTGAGCAAATTCTTCAACGTTCCATGTAGCTCGTCTAATTTGACTTGGGCAAGTTTCCACCCATTTTCACCCACGTGACGAAG
This sequence comes from Hyphopichia pseudoburtonii, assembly GCA_003856775.1. Classification (NCBI taxonomy): domain Eukaryota; kingdom Fungi; phylum Ascomycota; class Pichiomycetes; order Serinales; family Debaryomycetaceae; genus Hyphopichia; species Hyphopichia pseudoburtonii. Next base: position 607,508 of record CP024758.1, read on the forward strand.
ATAGGTCTTCAAGTAATCGCCAAACGAACTCAAAATATTGAGTAGTATTGGCAATCTCTGCGGGGGTCCTAGTATGGTGTAAGCATCACTGTTCAAGTACAGGAGAAGAAACTGCATATTTCTTTCGAAACCGTACTGAAATTTGGAATACTGGTTTTTCTCATCATAATACAGAAATAAGATATTCCAGAGATTTAGTTTCATATCAACCGGATATTTGTCTAAGAAAGCCTTTATCGGTGTAATCGAGTTTTGATCGAGATTGTTACCTTCAACAATGGTCAATATTGTATTCTTGTTGTTCTCGTCTAGTTTGAGTTCGTTCTTTTGTTCTGAAGTAAAGGATTGATCTTCAATAATTAATATGCTCTCTAATATCTCAATTGCCTCGTTATTCCCATCCACCGTGTACAAAACCTTAGAGAACATGGACAAAACAGATGATGTAATTGCTTGATAGTTTATGGCTTCGAGAGTTATTTCACAAATGTTCTCATAATTAGATAAGGCAATATGAATACTGTCCATCTTACCCATACTCACAACTAAAGCTGATAACTCCTGTAGTTGTAAAGCCACAAACTTGTTTTCTTCAGCGCTTGTATTTTGTGCCTTATCCTTGAAAATTTTGGCCCATTTATATCTCAAATAGAATTTTAATCCATAATCTTGAGCACGATTGGGCGAAAGTAGCTTATAAAAACGAGTGTCGATAAATGAGGCCCATTTGTGAATTTTGTCGTCAAATTTGACTAATTCAACCATCAAGTTACTTAAGTTCGAACGAGCCGATTTGGAAGAGGGTTTTTTAGCTTGCGAGGAGACCAAAGAGCTGATTTGATCCTTGATACCGATATATATATCAATCAATACTTCAAAAATACCAACTGTAAATGCAAATGAAGACACTGGATCGTTCTCGAGTTGGTTATTTCTCCAATAACCCAAGATAAAGGATTCTGATTGTACGATCCATTCCTTCACTTGTGAACTCAAATTAGATGGCCAAATAGTGTCACTAATTAAGCATATATGTTCATTATGTTCTTTGTAAAATTGTGGTTTCAACAATCTCTCTAAAATAAGCAACTTGCAATATTCAAAGTGATAAGATGAGTCACTGATTTCCTTTAAAAATCTCAGAATCAGTTCGGATGTTTCATATTCTGTAATTTCAGGGATTGTTGTTTCCGTGATGCTTGCTCCTGAGTTATTGGTATTGCTTTTGGTTCCAAAATTGCTGAGGACTTCTAATAATTTGACTTTTTCGTCATCACCAACTCTGTCGGATATTTTGTCAGATGAAGTATTGTCTTGAGCAATTATTAGAGCTGGGGTATATATGGAAGCTTTCCAGTTGTCAATAATTTGAAAAAAATCTTTGGCATATAATGGGATGTCTTCCAAATCTTTCGGATTTGATCCATGATTTTCATCATTGGCGTTAATGAGGTCAACATAAACATGAGCAGGATTAAACGTCGATAACGAGACATTTTCATAATTGAGAGGCTTCAATGAGTTGTCGAAAAATTCATGGAAGAGGTCAATATTAGTGAAGGTCTCACGAGTAAGTTCAATTATTTGAACCTCTTCACTTAGTGAGTCATTGCGTGCTAATCTCTTTGAGGACCGCTGTTGGATCTGGGGTTTGTTGGCTTTTTGTGTGGGACTGTCAGTCTCTGATTTGTTGTCATCATCCACTGTCTCAGGCATGGGCAGTTGGGAAGTAATCAGTAGTTCTTCTTTAGTCTTGGTATCGGGATGGTGTTCGTCTGCGTCAAAGAATTCATCAACCTCATCATCCACAATAACGGCATGTTCTTGTGGTAAATCTTTAAAGACGATACGCTCTATTGATGATTCAGTCAAGCAATAGGGATCCAAATCTTTTATTTTAGCTCTGGCAAAATTTTGCAATCTATCCTTATCTTGGAGATTTTTCACCACTTTATTTATATCGTCAATCACCCCGCCCCATGTGAGACTGCTTCGTATGGGTATTTCAACAACTGTTTTTTGCCTTATTCTTTCAATTTGTTGAAGGAAGTCAACTTTGATTGGATTAAGGAATTCGAGTTGTTTTTGAAGCAGCTCAAGTTTTTTATCATTATATTTGATTGAATTGTTGGAATCATGAAGTTTTCCTAGTAGTTGATTATACAATTTCAATGCTTTGACATTCACGGGCAATAAGCCGACAACGTCATCGCTTTCAGCTGGACCATTCAAGGTATATTCAAGAGTAAACCTTATTAGACGTTTGATGTCCAAATATGTAAAAATTTTATATATAACTTGAATCAATTCTTCATCGGCTTCTTGATAAATAAGACAAATTATGAAATCATCAATCATGACATAAAACAATTCCTTGAAAAAACTTTCTGCTGAAATATCTTCCACTTCTTCAGTGACTTCACTGTGAGCATCATCATTATTTTCGGCACTTTCTCGTTTCCGACGTTGTTCTTCTTGATGTATGTTGGAAGTCAATGTATGTCCTTGTTTCAACATTTCATAATTCAAAAATCCTCGATTTCTGAAAACTAAATAACGTAAGGATTTAACATTGGGAGAAAGAAAACTTAATTCATCTATCAAATTATTGGCACCACCATTCTGAATACCTTTTAAAAATTCGGTTTCTTCAAAGTAGTGATTTGAGATAACTTCCAAATTGAACAACTCTTTGTAGGTAAAGTAAGCTTCCAAGTATTTTTGTTGTTTTTGAAGTTTAAGAGCAACTTCAAATGTTTTGAATGCTTGTTCTATCGCTAATTCTCGAGTATATTCTTCCTCCAAATCTTTTTTGGAGACCGAGAGGTCCTCGTTTAAATTGAGGGGTGCAAATGATGACTAGTTGATGTTAGTACTTTCTATCAAACAATACTCAGATATCAAGGTTACCATACCATTCTGCTATGATGCCGCAAACGCGGGTGTTTAGTTTTGTAGGTGAAGAAACGATGAGTTTGTTGATGTTGTTTCGTATTTTACTATCGCTTTGAACTAAATTCATTTTAAACAACAAAAAAAAAAAAAAAGCACAAATCGAAAGTTAAAAAAAAAAAAAAAAAAAAAAAAAAAAAAAAAAGTCAAAATAGAACTAAACCAATATCATAACCATATACTTTGGTTGAAATAGGAACCATGTGTATCTCGTATTCTTGAACTGTCTTCTTGCGGTCTAGTAGGAGCACATGAAAAGTCTTCTCTTTTTTTAGAATAGGCAAGCACATGTCCGACCCTTGACTACGAGTTGAATCCAATGAACCCAGAAAAAGAAAATGTAACTAATTTTACGTAGAAGTGAACGTAATCTATAGAAAATGTAAGGAACTGTTGAAATGCAAAAGGAAAAAAAAAAACATGAAAAACAAGAAATTGAAGATGCAGTGGAGGTCTAATCTTTACCACCGAACACCAATAATATACAGGGAAATAAATAGTCGTTATTGTTTGTTTTCATCACCATCGTCTATATTTGTCAGATCACATTCCTCCTGATCAATCTGTTGGACATTCTTTTCGGCCAATTTTTCTTCTTTTAGAATTCTTCTTCCCCCAGTAACATACCAAACAATTTGACTAGCAAAAATACCCATTTCCAAGAATAAGACAATGGCGTATAAAACCATACTCAATACATCCATGGTTCCCACAATAACACTAACCATGGATAAAAGAGCACCGGTGGAGTCCATTCCCAAGAAAATGAAATTGATACCATAAACTCGGCCTTTCCGTTTCCACAACTCAAAGTATGGAGGTAGTAATCCAATGGCAAGAAGAATTGAAGCCACAATACCAATCAATAACATGGGCCAGTGGGTACCATGGCGATAAACTGGACGTAACCATAAGATCAACCCTATATCCAAACCTATGGCTAATAAACAGAACAGTCCCACGTACAAGATTAATCGATTACGAGGAGTCAGTACGGGAGGATAGTATAGACACTGTGCCCATGATATAGTACAAAAAAACATGAATAATTGAGGTTGGATTCGTAAAGGAATGGATCCATCGGTACCAAAGAAATAAATACCAAAGGGTATACCACTAAGAGCCCATAAGAACATCATTGCAGGCGGTACACCTTCACAATCTTTGACTCGATAGTTTCGAATGATTTGAGGAATGAGTTGAATGCACCAGCACACGGTACCCATGGTACCTAGTACATTTTCAGCGACTCCGTTCATGATACGGCTGATTTAATCACGATTGCGGGTTGTTGGGGAGTTTTGAGCTTGGTGTTATCTGTATGCGTTATTCATTTACTGAGAAGCCAACACAAGGAAACCGAGACTACCAATTCGATAAGAAAAGCCGGACAAGTTGAGTCTTCTTTTGAAGTCGATGCTTTCATAAGTTGAAAAGAAACGAAAAAGAAAAAAAAGAAGGGAAATTTCCAAAGAAACGCTGCGATTGGAATTGAAAGCTTTTGCGCTTTCAACCTTTTCCATCGCGCAAAATTTATTGCGCTTTTTTTATTGCCGTCGCGGTCTTTTTATTCCGTGCGGTGGAATTTGTTTTTTTATTGCGGAACAACCTTCCGCTTTGGACCACGGATACTAACACCAACGAACCATCACCATGAATCAACTGGTGCTGACCAGAAAGGTTGCGTGCATATTACCTTCTAATAGCTGGTAACAGCTTGAAAGTGATTGTTTACGGGAACAAACGCAAACATCTACGGAAAAATTGTACTTGTTGAAGGCGTCAACAGCTTTGGAATACAGCTCAGGGTTCCTAATGAGTGGTTAGGTGTTGTAGATTCTGAAAGATTCACAAGTGTGGCACTTTCACAAAATATAGAGAGTATAGTTATCGCTATCGTAGAATATAGTGCAGATTATTTAGATATAAATATCAAAGACAGTCCTACTCAGACTCATCGCTATATACAAATCCAAGTTCTTCTTCTTCAGCTGCTAATCGATCAAGCTCCTCTGAATCAACTGGCTCTTCTTCGGCTGCGTCTTCTTCGGCTGCGTCTTCTTCGGCTTCTTCTTCTTCGGCTGCGTCTTCTTCGGCTTCTTCTTCTTCGGCTTCTTCTTCTTCGACTTCTTCTTCTTCGACTTCTTCTTCTTCGACTTCTTGGTCCAGTTTATTTTCGTTATGAGATGGTGAGATCAGACTACCATCCATTCTCTTGGTATCGTCTGTGCTTATCAAATCAACTTTGCGATGGAATGTTGAGTCACTCGATCCAGTATTCATTTCATCTTGCAGCCCATTCAAAACTTCGAGGGTAGCTTCATTTCCAGTCTGGTTATTATATGGTCCCTGAGCCAGCGCCGCCATACTTGACTCCATGCTTGCTTCTGCGGTGCTGATATCGATTTGTTGTGGCTCGATAGAGCTTTGTTTGGAGTCAATGAGAATGAAATCATTGACATTGTTATCTTGATTGCTTGGAGTTCCTCCTCGACTTGAAATAGTCTCACTCCGTTCCGAGGGTTGTTCGGCCCCGTCATTATCATGATGAATGGCTTTATGCTCTGATTGAGGATCGTAGATTAGTTCACCAGTCTCGTCTTCCCTAAAGTATGAGTCTGGTATGTTTTCTAACTCTATATCATCACCCTCATCAGTTGCAGTTTGTTTGTGGTCACTTGCTTCAGCCACGAATCCTCCTCCCCGATATGCTTGTTCATTACCCTCGTATTCAAGGTCACCTTCGCTGTCAACCATGAATCCACCTTCACGATGTTCTTGTTCATCATTTTCATCATTTGCAATAAATCCACCCCCAACATCGTTAGCTTTACCCTCATCTGGTTGACTGAAATCATCGTGAGTGAAACCGCCAGGCTGCTCGTCTACCATGAATCCACCACCATCAACACCATCAGCATCACCATTATATAGTGCTTCATTTGTTTCTGTGGGTATGCTATTTTTAGCTGCATCGGCATCGAGAAAAAATCCGCCTCGTTCAAACTCATCTTCACTCAGCTGGTCATTATCCTCATCATCATCATGTACACTATATGCATCATCATCTGAAGTTTCATCTTCAGAGCCACTATCTCTGTTGATTTGTGCTCTCTTTTTTGTTTCTCTAACGAGTTTTTTATCGTCACCAATGGCACCATGTTCACGATTTAACCTTTCCGTAATCCTCAACTTGGTGAGGAAAAATTTCCAATTTCGCAAAGTGCTTAATTCAATTTCTTGTCTCTTACGATCTTCCTCTTCTTCCACTAAGCAATCCAATATCAAATACATGGCCTCTTTGTACTGTTGATCAATCAAAATCCCCCCCTCTTTGGCAGTAGGGGTTCTACCACTACCTCCACCTCTGGATCCACTAGCACCAGCTCCAAAATCAAAAGCCACAATCGCCCTGGCGTAATCGATTTCAAGAATGTACTTTGCTGCCCTTTCAGCCATTCTCATAGTGTAATGTTTCGTCGTATCTATCAAATGACCATTTTCGGGAATCATGGTGGGCGTATAAATGTCAATATTTTTATACGCATTCTTGGGTATCACACCATCAATAATGGGAGGGGGGATGAAAAGTTGAGTTTGAAAGTCAGCGTATAACCGTACGTAATCATCTTCATCGTCATCTTCTTCGTCGGCAGGTCCGGTAGTGGCACCTGCTTTTCTTCTCACCTTCAATGGTTGAACACCAACTTTCAAAACGCGTCCTCTCATGTACCAGGCCTTGGCAGATCTCAACAAATGAACATGACTCCTTTTATATACTGGGATTACGGCCGATTTCTTACCCTTATTTCTGAAAGTACCACATTTACTTGTATCATCGAGAGGATGTATAATTTCATTTTGTTTTAGTTGAGATTCCACCGCGTAGATTGGGTGGTTTTTAAAATCGGCTAAATTATTGGGCATACCTTCACATAAATCACGATTATGAAATTCTTTCAGTTCTAAGATATCCAATCTATTAGGTATACCTTTACGTAGTCCCGAAGTGCACGCTTTAATAAGACGCGAATACCAAAGTTGATCATCATCAGACTTAAATCCAATTCTTTTTTTAACTGTCCGTGCATTATAAAACTGACTGTAACGCCGTGTCACATCTTTAACGCCACCTAGTTTATCATAGGCAATGACGTAGGTGGACTGATTTGTTGTGTCGGTTCCGGGTGGCTCTAGTTGTGACTTACGTCTCATAGGGGCTTGCTCAATAATTTGCTGCACCATTGGATCAATGGTTACCCATTTATTAGTATATTTGTTCCATACTTCAACCCAAAATATAGGATAGTCAGAATCGGGGAATGTATAAGGTTTAGTCCCGTTTGCATCAGCGTGGTAAGTATCGGCAGTGTTAGTGGTAGTCGGTTGGGAACGCATTTTTTTCAAGAAATCATTTCTTGAATTATGATCGTTCGATTGTCGTAGTCTCTCAATCAAATCATTAGGTTCCTGTTCAACTTTATCTGGGGTAGGTGATGCTGATATAGTAGAGGACAGGTTCAAATCAACCGCCGGCAAAGTTGCTATCATAGTGTAGTCAGGAGGTTGAAGTGAAAAAATAAGGCGGGCATTCAATCCTACTGACCTTAACAAAGCGACAAAACCTTGTGCACCAAGATCTCTTGAACCCCGGAAATTTGTAATTAAACGCCTGAATCGTTTGAATGTAATGTTCTGATCAACATCGTCTTGTTTTATTGATAATTCATTCCAATTTTTTCTCACCAACCCCTTGGATATTACTTTGAATTTTCTCCGATACCTTTTCATGAGAGTTTGAATGCCATCTAGCAATCGTCTAGACTTAACGGTGCTTAATACATCAGTGTGGTCCTGGTTTAAAAGAGTGAGTACTTGAGGAGGTACTGATTGCCTTAGTTGAGTAAGTAATTGGTAGTCATTGCACCACCTATTGCGGATAACACCATGACAGAGCATGAATACAAGATACAATCGATGTATAAGGACCCTTCTTTGTCTTTCTTCTTTCGAGACAGGAGTGAACTTCCGCTTCTTTGTTGCTATTTTCTCCTCCGTCATGGGCTTAAAGGTGACTGTTATCGAGTCATTGTTTGCCGCGTCGTTCTTTATGTCATCATTTAAATTGAATTGAAAGGCAGTGTTGTCTTCCTCTGCTTCATCATCCTGTTCATACGCGTTATGTCTCTCCGGTGCTTCTTCACTTTGGTCAAATTCGACGTCCTCGAATTCGTCAGAGTCCCAGCTGTCTTCATCATCGTTATTGGATTGGACATCCGGAATAACGATCACGTCTTTGTCGCGTGGGTCTGTACTTTGTTGCTGTACTGTGGGGGAAGCCAGTTTTGCGGCTTTTTTTCTTCGTTTTAATGGCCTCGACTCTTCATCCTTTACTTCACGCTTATGCTGTCGAAGCAAATAATTATAGGGAGGATCCGACATAAGCACCTTTCAATTCCAAAGAAGCGAGTGAATTGGTTTCCTGGTTATGTGAAGTTTTTGCAATTTGCCATCTTATTTTGCGATTTTTTTTGGTCAGATTTATCAATAGTAATTCTGTTTTCTTTTTTCTTCCTTTTTTGAGTTTTGGTTGCGCAGTAAGCCATCTGAAAAAAAAAAAAAAAAAAATTCAGAAACGATCTGAAGACAAAACCGAAATAAAAAGGAATAAAAACTCTTGATTAGAGCATAGATTCCATATACACTTACCACTTGATAAGCTTTGAAAGCATGACAATATAATGCTATTTTTTTTTTCTCGCTCACTACGACAGCAGGGCTGGAGACAAGGGCGACGTCACAATCAATGGTCGCGACAATTTACTCAAGAGGTTGCCAGACCTGATCTTTCAAATATAAATTTTATGGCCCGAACTAAAGATAGAATGCATCGATTGTTGATGTACGGAACCACCAGGCCGTTCGACAAGTATGATAGCCTGCGTGTTGTTGTGAGACCTACCATTCGACATTTACTAGTCAAACTACACATGGAAGGACTGAATAAGAACAGTGATAAAATCGAATGGGATGGACTTGGGCTTAAATCAAATTCGCGACCGACCGATCTTCTAGAGCCTTTAGTTTTTCATATAATAGTCATCATCCAAAGAATTAGGAAGTCTGACTCGATTGTTGATCAATCTGAAATTCGTTTACAAAACGCTCAATTACAAAGCATGATGAATGGTAAGAGATTTTGTGGTGATACTCTACGGAAAAGACTTGAAAATGAAACTCATGGAATAGTCAAATCAGAACTTCTGGCTTTAATTCAATCCATATGTGCTTCAGGAAAGCACATTGATCCACAAACAGAGGATTTGCTACGATTAGCAGTTTCCAACTTTATCATGCTTTCTAAATTATTACGATTACGACAATTTTCAAAACGAGAGAAGGATCGAGTGCTAGCATCGGATATAATCATTGATCCCAAGTACTCGGTAGTTCCCGATTTGGTCAAGTGGATTGAATCCGTAGGTGTCGCTACCGTATCTGAAAGTTGTCTTGCCTTAACCAATTTGATCGATATACCTGCATTTATTACGTCGAATGTTTTACTTCGTACACCGTCTTCAAGCAATGAACTATACCAGCAAGTTGACATTTGGTCCACTTTTTTCAAAAACATTTTGATACAATACGCAGATAATCCAAACTATATAAGAGATTGTTTGAAAAACATCATGTTCTACAGTATTCATAATGATATTCAAAAATTACCCATTATTTTAATGGACTTGGTACAATTCACTAACAGTAGAGAAGCAGCACCGATAAGTTTTAAATTTTTATCTCGTGAGTTTATCAATGATATGATTTGGGATGTGTATCATACTTATTTTCGATCCTCTAAGCTGGAAAAGAGTAATGAAGTGAATAATATTATAAAGAGTCAAGAAATATTGGTTAATCTACTACATCAGGTTGGCTCAGCCGCAGAAAAACCTCATCTTAAATTGACATTAAAGGGACATATGGGTATAGTACTTGCGATTGAACATGTGTCCCCTGAAAAGGCTACCAAGATATTTCAAATGGCAGAAAAACGCTTCTTGACCAAAGGAAATTTGGCGCGGAATACAACCAAAGAACTTGTAGCTTACAATTTTGCCAGGATCATATTACTGGGAACTGCTGATGATCTAGTTCTTAGATTCAATGTTGCGGTTCAAAGCCATCCTAATTCTTCAAGTCTTTGGTTAGCATTAATCAAAAAACTCATTGAATTTGATCTTCTTACTGAAGAGAGGTCTCATAAAATATTGAAACAAATTGTGGCGAACAAAAATGAACTCCTTTTAACAAAAGATATGTTATTATTACTCATGGGCCCTATGAAAACACCAGAGTCACTTTTCCAATTAATCGAAGTAATGCTGGATGGTGATAACATCAAAGAGTCACTATTATTCAAAGCGCATTCCAATCTTATCCTTGAGAAATACTTGACGTTGTTGTATAAACTCCCCAAACAAACCACCATCAACTTCCCTACCGTATGGCGTAAGTCCGATTCAACTAAGGAAGCAAGAATGCACAGCCTTATAGCTGCACGGTATCTTTATGATACTTTCTTGCATAACAAGGGTACCAAAGTCATTGGTATCATGTTGAATGGGGAAGCAAAACATCATCCTTCAAAGGTGTATGATTTATATAAGCAGGAGTTATTTGAAAAGAATCTGTTACTACCCGACGAGTCATGCTTGAATGCGTTGCTCGTGGCATCAATGTCATCATCCACGTCTGAGCCATTGATGTGGAATCAATTGTATGCTCCACAGGTTGCAGTGCACGAGTTCAAAAAACACGTTGTGTCGGACTATGATTTATCTGACTTGGATTCGGCACACATATATCCGAGTAATCAAATATGGCAGGTTTATATCAACCTACTTGCCAAGTTTGAGTATATCTCTGAGCTTTCAACCTTGATCCAATGGTGGGATGATTTGAAGTTCAAGCCAGATCAGAAAACTTTGCTCGTATTATTAAGTTCGTTTCCTAATGAGTTTGCCCATAGATACATCAAGCACTTTGACAAAATTAGGAGTGACAGTGTATTGCCGTCAACTAGCATCCCTTCTCCACAAGATAATTCCAGCTTCATCACCCCCTCTCAAACTGCCAGCGATTGGCCGTGGCCCAGTCTCAATGAGTTTCAACACTATCAAGCATCCAAACGGAAATAGCCTTCCACTCGCACCCCTTGCATTCTAATAGATTTTTTTTTTTTCATTCTGCCTTTCTTCTGAGCTTCCTCCTTTGTATTATAGTCTCTCTGTATATATCTCCTACATGCATTTTCATTATTCACTTATATCTTTTTGCAGCAACACGCGGTTTAACCGAGGAAAAATGTAGCTTTTGTATGGGTGTCCGGGTGTTTTGTATCCTGCATGTAGTCTCAACCAATTAAATGCGGAAATTTTCGAGGCCCATCAACCCCGAATCCGACAAAAACACAACCCCATAAAAATCGTGGATTTTGAAAAAAAAAAAAAAAATATGTATATATATGAAGTGAATTCGGAAACTTTATAAAGCCCCGGGATTTTCCTTACCTTTTTCGAAAGTATTTCAAATTCTTTTTAGGATAAAACCTTCAAAATCAATTATAGGATGTTAAGATTTTCTACCACCGCCAGATCCTTACAGGCCAGATCATTTCAAGTCAGATCCTTGTCATCTACTTCTAGCTTGTTGAAAGCTGCCACCAGAATTGAAACCGATGCTTTTGGTGAAATAGAGGTTGATTCCTCTAAATATTACGGTGCTCAAACCGCCAGATCCAAATCTAATTTCAAAATTGGTGGCCCAGCTGCTAGAATGCCAATTCCTGTTGTTAGAGCCTTTGGTATCTTGAAGAAATCCGCTGCCATTGTTAATGAAAGTTTGGGTGCTTTGGATCCAAAAATCTCTCAAGCCATTCAACAAGCTGCTACCGAAGTTGCTGAAGGTAAATTGGATGATCACTTCCCCTTGGTGGTTTTCCAAACTGGTTCCGGTACTCAATCCAACATGAATGCCAATGAAGTCATTTCTAATAGGGCCATTGAAATTTTGGGTGGTGAATTAGGATCTAAAACCCCTGTTCACCCTAATGACCACTGTAACATGTCTCAATCTTCTAATGATACTTTCCCAACTGTCATGCATATTGCTGCTGTCACTGAAACTTCTAATCATTTATTACCAGAATTGACTAAATTACGTGATGCATTACAAGTCAAAGCTGATGAATTCAATCATATCATCAAGATTGGTAGAACTCATTTACAAGATGCCACTCCATTGACCTTGGGTCAAGAATTTTCTGGTTACGTTCAACAATTAACCAACGGTATTGAAAGAGTTGAAAAAACTTTACCAAACTTACAAAGTTTGGCTCAAGGTGGTACTGCTGTTGGTACCGGTTTGAACACCAGAATTGGTTTTGACTCTAAGATCGCCGAAGAAGTTTCAAAATTGACCGGATTACCATTCAAGACTGCTCCTAATAAGTTTGAAGCCTTGGCTGCTCATGATGCCATTGTTGAAGCTTCTGGTGCTTTGAACACCGTGGCTGTGTCCTTATATAAGATTGCCAATGATATCAGATACTTGGGTAGTGGTCCAAGATGTGGTTATGGTGAATTAAGCTTGCCTGAAAATGAACCTGGTAGTTCCATCATGCCTGGTAAAGTCAATCCAACTCAAAATGAAGCTTTGACTATGGTTGCTACTCAAGTTTTCGGTAACCATTCTGCCATTACTTTCGCCGGTGCTTCTGGTCAATTCGAATTGAATGTTTTCAAACCAGTATTGATTGCTAACTTGTTGTCATCTATCAGATTAATCGCTGATGGTGCTGCCTCTTTCAGAGAACACTGTGTTGTTGGTATCAAGGCCAATGAAGAAAAGATTTCTCAAATTATGAATGAATCCTTGATGTTGGTTACTGCTTTGAACCCTAAGATTGGCTACGACAATGCCTCAAAGGTTGCCAAGAATGCTCATAAGAAAGGTTTGACTTTGAAACAATCTGCTTTGGAATTGGGTGTCTTGAACGAAGAAGAATTCGACTTCTGGGTCAAACCAGAAAACATGATCGGCCCAAAAAAGTAAATTAACCTATAGGTTACCGTCATATCGTCTGTTTTAGACATAAACCTCCATTTATTCATACTATTTATTTCGTATATGTTGCACTCCCCTTCCGTGTTACCCTTTTTTTTTTTTGCCCCCTCACCTATTCTATTTATCGATAATCTCTTCATTCTAGAACTAAGTGCTGAAAGTCATATGTAAATAACAATTAACAACATATAAACTCGGCTTGTGTAGTAATTATTTTGCAATCATTTTGACTGTGCCGCGCCCGTACATCCCGCTGGCTTTGATTTTGCTTGTTTTGCTGAGAGAATAAAAAAAATGAACATGAAAAATGAACACTTGACGGGGTCCACGATTAAAGGCTTTGTATAATATCTAAAAGAACCTGACTTTATATTACCATCCATACTCAACGAGTTGGTGACCTTTGAATAAAATCCTTTATTTGGTTTCCTCATGTCGCTCAGTAGTATTCTACAGCAAGTCAAGAAGAAGGGACAACTACCACAAAGATCAACCCCAGCATCAGATGCTAACAACCTTGATCATCGACAAGGCAAGAATGGACATTCGACAAGCGGCTCAAGCAATACGCCCCGGGAAGTCGATCCTGTGGTGGCCCGCTTGAAAGCAGCAAGGAAAGCTGAGCGAGAAAAGAAGGAACAGGAATTAAGAGCAAAAAAGGGTTTGGCTCCAAAGAAAGAAACAAAACCAAGATCAACGAATAATCAAAGATCCACCAACATCAAAACCGGTATTGACAGTGCTAGGGCTGGGCCTCGCCAATCACAACAATACCCCCAACTTGCATCGTCATCAGCACCGGGATCGTCCCTACGTAGACCGCCAGGCAAAAAAATGAACTTTAACGAATTAATGAAGAAAGCATCAAAAGTCGATCAGAGTAAACTCTCTATTGACATTAAAAATAAAATGAAGTCTCCAAGTGCTCCGCCAGGAAACAAGTCTAAATCGTCTTCCCCCGGTTTGGCTAAGAATGGAGAATCCACAACTCGATCATCTACAATTTCACGTAATGCAACAACGATGAAGCGTACACCAACACCAACACCTAAAGTGTCACATATTGCTCGTCAACGGCCAGTTTCTCGTGGACCTCAGTACCCACAAGCAAGTAGAAAGCCGATAGCGCCACCACCCAAAGAAACTCCAGGAAAAGCACCTATCCCGGTTAGAAAACCATCATCTAAGCTTGAAGAAAAGCTCAAGGGGAGGACCAAACTTGGTAGTACACTAGCTGCCGCCTCAGGTCGTAGGCGTGACGATGGTAGAGGTCATGAATACGATGACTATGACGAAGATGATGAGGACATGGACTCATTTGTGGTTTCAGATGAGGAAGAAGAAGCATACGGACAAGGAGATCAACCTGATTACGATCGAGATGAGATTTGGGCCATGTTCAACCGAGGTCGTAAACGGTCCTATTATGATAATTTGGCTGATGATGATTCTGCGGATGATATGGAGGCTACCGGGGCAGAGATTTTTGAAGAAGAGAATAGATCAAAGAGAAGGGCCATGGAGGAAGACCGTAGGGAATTGGAAGAGGAACAAAGAATGGCTGCCTTGAAAAAGGCCAGAAAACATAAACAATCCTCTTAGTATAATGGGTATCGAAAGAAGTGAAAAAAAAAAAAAAAAAAAAAAAAAAAAAAAAACTATATATTGCATCCATTTCAAAAATTACCTCACTCTTTATTTATTCTACTTTTTTCGCATAATTGTCATATTTAATTTATACTCATTTATTATATGCGAGCTGGCTGAAAACTTTTTCAGTCTTGTAAATGTGTGTAACCTATTTTGTAGGGTATCTTATTGCAAATTCGGCATCGCGATTAGATGCGACCAAAAAAAAAGTCACAAAAAAACGAAGAATGAAAAAAAAAATTGAATGAAGATCGCTTGATTCATCTAACCAACCAAAATCCGGGGATGAAACTTAATTGAAAGTACAAAATTAGCCACATATCAAATGGATCGAGATCTACTTGCAAGCTTGGACATTAATAAAATAACCAAAGAACTACGAAGAGACTCTTTATCGATCAAGAATCGACTTCAATCCATAATTTATGATGCTCGCTATATACAATCGTTATTTCTGGGTCATGGTAAACCACCACCGATAATCCCCAATGAGCGATGTGGCCTATGGTACGTCCCTACCTTCGATCGTACCGATACTTCTTACTTCAAGTCAACCGATGGACATACTAATAATTGGGGGTTTCTGTTACGAAGATTGAATTTGCATTTATTGGACTACTTGCGTGATTTTGACGTGGTGGCCATTGTAGATTCAACTCGACGAGGGAAATTGATGCCGGATGCATTACTGAAAACAATTCCCATTTGGTGTGCAGTTTTGACGTATATTTTGTTAGAAGATGAAGATGACTATGGAAAAGGTGATTCGGAGATTGTGAAATTACGTCAAAATAATTGGTTAAAGACACCACGCATTATGGTAAGTATGAATGAACATAACGAGATTGCTAAGCGAATTCCTACATTTGCTCGTGAATTGAAAAGTTTACAAATTTTGACAAAAGAACAATTGTTCAAAAATTTGGGTTCAAAGAAACCATTGATTTCTGAATGGCATTATCCGGGTGAAAATAACCTGGAAAAAAGTAATGATCCGTTTTATTTTGATAGTGATAACAATGTGAGCGACTCTCGTTTTTTCACGGTCAAATGTATTACTGCTTCAATGAAAAAAAGCGGCAAACTAAGTGTACGAAATGCCACTGGTGAGTCAACTACATGGACTTATGTACAAGGTGCAGCTGATGATCATGAATTATGGGCCACGAAAGATGTATGTAATGGAAAATTTGATGCCCTGACATTATGGGATATAGTTTTTCCCTCTCAAGGTGTGGATGACCTCATTGATCCACACACTGAATATATACATCAGTGGATCTCCGATGAAGATCTAGTGAGGAAAATCAATAGAGCTTATGAAGCGCATGCAAACGCCAAAGTTGCTACTGAAACAAGTCTACAGCTAGACATCAGTCCCATTAAAAACGACGAGCATGACACCGGGATCGTTTTAGGTCGTATTGAGCATGATATCGACTTTAACCTATTTATTCAAGCCAATCCCGGTGTAGGTCAACTTGTAATTTTCAGTGATGAGTTCACTATGATACAGGAACCAGAACAAGAAAAGAGTAAAAATCTCCAGTATTGGCACTACCAACTCGCAAGCTCCAAGAAGGGATCAAAACAATTGAGACTGATACTACCTGAACTAGTGCCTCAACTACTTGACAACCCTACCAATCGTAAAATGTTGATGATCCTATGTGATACCGGCAAGGATATCGGCGTTGGTTTGGCTCTAACGGTTTTGTGTCAACTGTTTGATACAAACTGGGTACCTAAACCCGAGACCAGTCAATTTACCAGTCATCGCTCCATAAACAAGGATACGGTGAAGCGGCAGTTGGCAAGGTTATTATCAGTTCGTAAAGTAAATCCTAGTAGAAATACCCTTCAGAGTGTAAATAGTTATTTAATGTGAGACAAAAAATAATTCTCACGCTGAGTGCATTTTCAACACGGTGATTAGAGTTGATTATGTACTTTCCATTTGTGTATTTTTGAAACATTCTGCAAAAAAAAAAGAAAAAAAAAAAACATGTCTTTAACCCCGGATGAAAAATTAATAATTATAACCTGATGTCAGTGGGTTTGTATCTCCGAGGCTTTTTATGACCTTGCAGAGTATTACTAATGGTCTGAATCCTAGAAGCATCACAGGTAGGAATTCAACCAGATTTGCCATTGCTAATGTATAATACCCCTGAGAATTTCTTACTTGAAAAGTGTGTAAGAAAAAAAAAAAAAAAAAATTTCAAACAAAATGTAAAAATTGGGACCGGTTATTTAAATAAAACGATCTTCATCAAAAGGAGAAAAAGAGAAGAAAAAATTTCAACAAAGTAAAAAATTCAGCTGATATCATCGTCAGAGCATTACATATTCACCTTTGTCTCTTTTCATTGATCGTCCTTACATCTCAATAATAATGTCTGCACCAGGAAAGAAAATACTCTGTTTACCCGGTTATTTACAGAACGGGAAAGTGTTTGCTGAAAAGGCCTCCGGTATTAGAAAACTTTTAACCAAAAAGCTTGATTTTCAGTTAGACTTCATTGATCCACCCGTCAAAATCAACTCCAAAGAAGAATTACCCTTCGTTTTGGCTGAAACCGAAGAAGAAGCCAACTCTAAGTGGAATGCCATCGTTGAACAAGACTTGAACAGATGTTGGTGGGTTCATAAGGATCCAGGTACTTATGAAGGTTTCGACACCGCTTTGAACTACGTGGTTGATCATATTAAAACCAACGGTCCTTATGATGGGATCATTGGGTTTTCTCAAGGGGCCGCCATGTCTGCCATTGTCACCAACTCCATCAAGAAATTATTACCAGAACATGATCACTTCAAAATCGCTGTGTTTTTTTCCGGGTTTGTCTTCACCGAACCGGCTAATTCTAATGATGACATGCTCAATATAAATTATCAAATTGAAAATATTGATGAATATAAGTCTAGAGTTAAAGTGGTGAATGAGTTCGTGGAAAGATTTACTTTCCCAACTGATGCTACCACCAGGGTGATAAATATTTATGGCTCTGCCGACAATACCGTTCCTGGTATTAGATCAGAATACCTCTCTTCTGCATACCCTCAAGATAAACTTACTGTTTTCAAACATGAAGGTGGTCACTTCCTTCCTAACAAAAAACCATTTCTTAATCCAATTGTCGAAATCTTCAAAGAAGTTTTCGAAAATAAATCCAATTTATAGCTTGACGCGCACCACTAGATATGTTTATAGATTATTATCACTACATTGTCATCATCATATACAATCGTACCATTTGGTTTATCCCTCTCTCAAGCATTCTAACTTTGTGTCTACTTGATTTGATCTTTTTTTTGCTTTTTTTTTTCATTCTATGAGATTTGAATTTGCGTAAAAAAAAAAAAAAAAATTGGAGAAGAAAGAAAAAAAAAAAACTACGCAATGGAAAATTCATTAGTGTTGAAAGAAAGTATCATTTGATTTTTTAATCTACATAATAACAAAGAGGGCAATGACTGACACGGCTAAAGAAGACCAAAGGAATACTAGCCCGGTTGCATCTACCACCAATGATCAAAGCCCGCCGCACGACGCGGGCAATAGTGATGATTCAGACAACGTCAATAATAAGAATGATAAGCTTACTCAAAATCTGGACTCCAAGTTCAAAAGCTATGACGGTGCTGATGTCTCTGATGCATTTTCAAGGAGAGATACTTCGGACACTCCGCTAGCAACTTCATCCTCGTCCATTTATAATGCTGAGGTGGAAAGAAAACCAGCTTGGATGAAGCAGAAGGAACAACAAGAAGAAAATAAATACGAAAAATATGGATCAAGACCAAGGGAAGAACATACTGGTGGTAGAAATGTATCATCTTCTTCAACTTCGAATGACGACCGATACCTGAAATATAATGGGAAAAGACCATTGGCCGAAGATGACGATATAAATGATATTCGTAGTCGAAAATTACGAGATCATTCACGTAATGGACATCGTGATCGTTCTCATTCTCATGATAGACTGGGTCATCATGAAGCTACTGCTCCCTTACCGTACTCCAACTTACAAGCCGCCAATCCCTCTAATTCATATCAAACATTTCAGAGTAACTTAAGAGATCGTGAAAATAAAGATATAAATGCCATTGTACGATCACATTACAATCAACGTACTTATCAATCACGATTACAAGGGTCAAGAACCAAGTCACCCATTTATAAATTACGAAATTTCAACAACGCCATCAAATATATTCTTTTGGGAGAATTTTTCCGTAAACATACAGCTCCTGAACATGGTCCTACTCCCAGTACCGTACTCGATTTATGTTGTGGGAAAGGAGGTGATTTGAATAAGTGTGAATTTGTATCGGTAGATCAATATATTGGTATTGATATTTCCGATGCCTCAGTCAAGGAGGCATTTTCACGGTATTCTCAAAATAAAGCACGTTTTATCCCTCAAAATGAAGAAGCTAAACGAAATCGTGATTCTCGTAGGTATAATTTTGAAGCTTGCTTTGCTACTGGGGATTGTTTTAGTCATACCATACCGGATATTTTAGAACCCAACTTTCCTGGAATTATTGAAAATTTATTCCCTGTGGATTGTGTATCAATTCAATTTGCCATGCATTATGCATTTGAGACAGAAGAAAAAGTGAAAACATTGTTAACAAATATCACAAAATCTTTAAGACCTGGTGGTACATTCATTGGTACCATCCCATCATCCGATTTTATCAGAGATAAAATTTTACGTAAAGATTTCATTGGTGATAGGAAATTCGGTAATGACTTGTATTCAGTTACTTTCGAAAAAGATCCTCCTAAAGATGGTGTTTTCAGACCACCTTTCGGTAACAAATATACTTATTATTTAAAGGATGCCATCGATGACATACCAGAATACGTGGTTCCATTTGAATACTTCAGACTGTTGTGTGAAGAATTTGGTTTGACTTTAAAGTATAAGAAGAATTTTATTGATATTTTCAACCAAAATATTCCCAAATACTTCAGCAAATTAAATAAAAACTTGATTGAGGGTATGAAGAGATCAGATGGGAAGTACGGAGCTGAAGGTATGGAGAAGGAAGCAGTGGGATTTTATATTGGATTTGTTTTTGAAAAATTGGGTAATTAATTTTTGTTTTTCTTTTTTTTTTTTTTTTTTTTGAAACTTTACTTTCTTCACTTTTTTTTTTGGCTTGTTAATTTCTAATGACTTATTACTAGACTTTAACGATCTTAGCGTAAACCTTGATGAGTTCAATGAAAGGTGTTCAACTTACATATCTATTCTTGACTTGAACTTTCCTTGTAGGGTTATTCCAACAATGAGTCTGAACTACAACGTCCGAAAGGTATTTACCAAGTGAGTTCACGCTGTAAAATAAAAATTTCAAAGTAATAGTTTTTTTGCACTCTTCGAGTTTTGTAAATCTGGGTAGCTAATTAGTCATCGTGTCCACAATTTGCAACCATTGCGGAAGTTCCTGTTTGAATTTGTCGTTGATTACTTTTTTTAATCTTTTGCTTGCTTTCTGTTCTTCTTTTGCATCACAGGTATAACAAACAAATTTGAGCTCATTTTTGCTTTTCTTCTATGCAAAAATATAGCTTGATCTCATCGCCTATTGCTCGTCATAGGATTTACGAATAACTTAATATCTTTTGTTTCTCATGATTTTTTCTTGTCCTGCTTCATTGTATTCTCTTGCATTGTCTGATCTATCCTCTTTCATTTCTTCGTTTCGACTCTCTGGGGCCAAAATTTTCTATCCAATAATGCTAGTGGGCTATCAAGTCAATTTCAAACTCATCAAAAAAGTCCAAAAACAAAATAAATCATTTGCCTTTGTTGAGAAAAGGGAGTGACGGATGAGGCTCCCTCGAAGTCTTCCTGGTTTCTTGCAGAAAATACATGACTAGACCCAAACTTGACTATATGTGCGTAATGTAGGTTTTTTGTGACTAGCGGCTAAATTCGACTTTTTCGTTTTCTTCAAAGAGTTTTATGGCTTTGTGCATTTCGAGCAACAAATTCAAAAGCAAGATTGGTTGACTGAGTATATGTTTTTTTTTGCAATCTGATATCGGGTAAGCTGTGAAATGCCCGTACCTCCTGCAGGAGAACACATCAAAGTTTCACCTACCCTCTAAATTTTATTACTCAGAGGAGTTTCTAGTTATTGCAGTTTGCATCATTTTCACTTATAACCACTTCAGAATTTAAGTTATGTCTAAAGGATTACGACACTAAAGATTTTCCCTCCAAAATATACCCAAAGATTATTTTAGAATAGACAATATAAGCGAAGTGGAGAAATACAATACCCGCATGCGGATGTACAAGCTGCATGTATGATCTTGAGTTGAAAAAAAAAAAAAGAAAAAAAAAAAATAAAGAGAAAATAAAAAAAAAGAGAAAAATCATTTAAAACATGCAAAACCCAAGCTGCACGATTTGATTACAACTATAGATGGAACGATGTCGCCAAATAGCACATGCTCTAGGCAAATCAATAAACGGAGTTGTAAGAATACCTCGAACAATAGCCTTTATTGGTTTTGAGACCATGGTACATGTTTTTTGCTTGATTGAATTTGTGATTCGGCTTTCGACGTCAGGTAAAAATGAAAAAAAAAAAAAAAAAAAAAAAAAAAAAAAAAAAAAAAAATTTGAACAAGTCTGATGAGCTGAACTTAACTGACAAGCGAAGCAAATACTGAACATTCTCTCCCAGTTGACTTTCATCCGAATGAGAAATAGGGTTAAGTTTGACTGTAAAATCTTTTTCGAATTGCATCACAGATCTTGATTACAAGCCCTATTAAGAATTTTATAGTCACAAAGTTACAAAATCGCACTGGTTGTTTTGATAAAAATATTGGACCTCCTTCGACCTCGCCTCACTTCACCTCACCTCTCATAAACGGAATTCGTTCTGTTTCCATGGCGACTTGGGTCAAAGAAAAATAACAATTGGGCAAATTCTTGAAACCTTGTTTTTGCTCACTATTTTGATGTAAGTGAATGATTTGGTATATGCATAGAAAATGATTAGGAGCAAGTGCGTCTAGCGAGAATTTAATCTAGATAAAGTTGTACCAGATGTTTGTCTGTAGTTTATCTTGTTTCCTGGATAAAGAGTATGTTGTTAAACTCAAGCACATTAGGACCAGCTTATCATTTGAGTGAAACATATAAAGGAGAAACTCTTCACGACATGTTTCTTGAAAAAATCACCACAATTATCTAAATTTCAGTCCTTACGAGGATGCACATGCTTACGAAAACCCTTATTTTTAGATAATGATTATTTGTTATTCTTTTTTTTTTTTTTTTTTTTGCTCTTTATCTCTCTGTTTTTTTTTTTTTTGGTTTATTTGTTCGTTTCTTTTTGCGCTTCCAGCTTATTCTTGAAACTTTGTTAAAAAAATTAGTGGCGACAGGGTCGGCGTTGTCATACCTACAATTCATCAAAGATGCTTTGAATGAAATTTGCCGCTGGCCTGTTTCATCCTAATTTGACAATCAGCAACACCCAGGTAATCATGCCCTTTAGTTTTATAACACCCAGCTGTCGATCCTCATTGTCAGTGAAACAAATGAGGCAGATTAGACCGTGAATTCGCGGGTGCACACCACATCATCAAATGTATTGATGTTTTTGAAAAAATGGTGCGGGATTTTAATGACCAAATTACTACAACGTGACATCTTTCAGATGATCTACAAAAACAAAAAAGGCATGAAACCTTGATGAACTAAAATTTCACTAAGCTTGAACTAAATTATTTGGTCACTTAGCGTGCATAAACGTTGAGTGATTAATCCTTTAGTTTTTTTTTTTTTTATTTTGTTTGATTTCGCCTTCTTTTTTATTTTTTTTCTTCCTTTTATGCCTGATAAACTCTTTCCCTAGTCTTTGTTCCTCGTTTCATTTTCTTGTTTCGGATTTGTTCACCTTCATTGCGTTCTACTTAGAATTATTTCTTATATACATCATACGAGGCACGAAAAATGTTTGAAGTGGTTTGTGAATACCGCAATTAATATTTTATGCGTCAGTGTACCACCTCCTTCAATAACCGAAACTTTGGCTTATTTTTTTCCTTACATTTTTTTTTCTACTCGAGAAATTTTTTTATCTCCTTGTTTTCTCCGTAGTCATTTTAGGGTACGTACGTATCTGAATTGCCAACATGCTTGAGCATTATGTTTCGGTAAATTAGCTTTTGGTGCTGATAAGATGTTTTGGCGTCGTGTTTTTCCTTCTTTCCTTATTCTGTAATCATATTATTATTTCTCATCTTTTGCTTCTATCTCATACACTTTCCTCAAATTTACAGGCTCATAGTCCTTCTATCATCTTGGTATCCACATTTAATCCGTGATTTGGAATTCATTGGCCAAATATAGTTAAATGGATACAGCCCATTTAGACAATTGTTCAATATTAAGTTAGAAATGAAAAAAAAAAAAAATTTTAACACCAGAATACGCTATAATTACTAATTCCACTAGTTTGGAGTGCATGCGCATGCGAGCATGTATGGCGCAGCGGGCAGCCCATCCATGCACGTCCCGAAACAAAAAAATAATAAAAAGAGCAAAAGAAACTTTATTTTTTATTTTTTTTTATAAGGAAAAAAAAAACTATGCAAGTGCGCGATATGCAGTATGTTGCAGGTGTAGTGACACAATTCGATGGTAGACAGCAGTTACTGCTGAAACATTGATTTGATAGAGGATTGGGAACGTGAGCCGAGCAAATCGATGTTACAAACACACGTATAATTCAATACGGGGCTGAGAAAAAAGAAAGGAAGGAAGGGAAAAAAAAAGAAAGAGAAAAAGAAAAAGGAGAAAAAAAAGGTGAGAAGGTGGAAACAAAAGTTGGAACGAATGTAACATGAATATTGAAAGGCGAGTGCGAGTACTTTGTAGAAGACATCAAAGCAGTGGTTGGTCAGTTTCACAAACGCTTCGTATTCAGCCTTGATGTTTTGAAATCCAAAAAAAAAAAAAGAAAAGAGAGGAAACCATCAAATCAATCTTGAATTGTTGTATTCGAAAAAAAAAAAAAAGTGATTCTGGATCATAACCTGATGTGTCACTCACCACAATTCACTGGCTTGGTTGACGCAATCTGAAAATCTATATCGCTTCAGAAGACCAAAAAGAAAAGAATCACTGAAGTGTCTAAAGCTCAAATGTTGAACCGACGTGAGTAGTATTAGTTTATTATGTCAAAATATTTGATTGTTGTTAAAAAAAATTCATTCAACTTGGCCGTTGGATTAGCTCTTTAGTTTTTTCATCCCGCAATGCCCTTTGCCAATGGTTCACTTTATTTTATTTCTGATCTGAAACGGCAAGGGTGGGTTAGAATCAGACAATTAAGGTTAATCGAAAACCGAAACATTCCATACCTAGATATAGCATGAAGAAACGGTGAAGAACAGAAAAAAAAAAAAAGAACAAGAGAACGAAAAAAAGTTAAAAAATAAGAAATAAGATAATGGAGCAAAAAAAAAAATAAGATGAGGACAATAACAGCGAAGGTTTTCTTCTTTTTTTCTTCATTGATTCACTTTTTTGAGTTTGTTCTCGTTAAGTATGCTTTGTGCACCGATTTCTGATCTCAATATTTTTGCTCATGGTGAACAAAGCTCAAAATTGAAACTGACCTTGGATCTTCAAAAAATAGAGATTTGAAAAAAAAAAAAAAAAAAAAAAAAAAGAAAAAAAAAATAGGAAAGAAGCAGAAGCCTTATCTCAAGATGGGAGACGAGACTCATAATTTTTAAATCGAGATCAGGCTCAACAAGATAACAATGCAATGGATATAGATTATGGAATGAGGGGTCCTGACAACTGCTCCCGTACAGTTGCTTTATCTCATTCCTCTGCTCTTTTCTTTTTTTTTTTTTTTTGGCTTTTCACCTTCTTTTCTTTTTCTTGTTCTTTCTTTTTTCGCCTTTCTTTTGTGTCGCCAGCACCAAGTTTCGAATGATGGAAAAACCCTAAACCCTAATCACTAAATGAAAGACATGTACATATGAAACGCTCCCAACTTACTGAACTTTAATGGACTAAATCTGGTTCAACTATTGCTTAAATTGGTGAGGTGCCGCATCATCTGCCCATAGGACTCCTCTACCTGAGAATCGGACAAAATAAAATAATAGAAAACAAAAAAAAAAAAAAAAAAAAAAAAAAAAGAAACTAAAACGAAGAGAATTAAACTTATCTAATTTTTAGGCTAATGTTTCATGGAACAAAAAAAAAAAAGAAAAAAGCAGAAAGAGCAAAAAATAAGAATTTTTGGAGTTGCGGAATATAACCTGCAATGAAAAAAAAAAATATCAGTTCACAATCGAAAATGAAGCAAAGTAACTATAAAATATTTGAAGCTGCGTCGTCTTCTCCGATGAACATGCATAAACCTTAATTTCATCTCCCTTTTATTTTTGTCTTTCCTTTTTGCTTAGCTGCATGTTTCTGGTGAGTTGATTCGCACACCTTTCACATTGAGAAATACTCGCTACATTGAATTGAATCAAACCTAAAATGGGACGTGATACTTGAAATTGTAACAACAATTGTTGAGAAATAGGCGCTGACGCTGACCCCGGACTTTATTCGATGATGTTCATAGTCATGTTTGGCTTGTTTAGTGTAATGATGGGGTTTGCGCCTAATCTATGGAATCTTCCTCTGGTCTTTTTTTCTTTTTTTTGTTCTTTTTTTCCTATGTTTAAGTTCCTTTGTGTTTCAATCTGGAATATTCTTGATCAAATATTTCATGCAATTATCCTACCTAAATGCTTTTACTTTTCGCTCTTTTTTTTTATTCTTTTCTTTTTCGTGCCACGCTTGCCCTCTTGGGTATGGTTTTAATCCATCACTGCATATCGGCACTCAATAGTTCAATATGCACAAAGTGGGTTTAGAGGGGGTGGAAAACACAAAGCATGCCAAAAAAAAAAAGGAGAAAAAAAAAAACAGAAAAGAACAAAAAAAAAAGAAACAAAAAAAAAAAGAGAATTAGAGCACAATATGCATCTGGTAATTGCTATTGAGCGTTGCTTTCCCAACTATTTGATGTAAGGGGAGCGAGAATAGATCAAAACTAGAGAGGAGAGGGGGTACAATTTACAGTTTATGGCGTAATGCATAAAACAAATAGTTCTTCCGAGGTCAAGCCTGGCTTTTCTTCACTTTGCTTAACTGATTTCAAAATTAAGTTCCATTTATTTCTTTTTATTATTTTGGGCTTTTATTTGTTTTTTTTTTTTTTTTTGTTGTTCATCTATTGTTAGAAGTCTTGTCACTTGTCTTTTTTTATCTTCCTTGCTACCGTTTGTTCTATTTCCTTCGCTGACCTCAGAAAAATCGATTCGATAAATTTCAAGGTACCGTCATACATTTCATTGCAATGCAAAAAAAAACGTGAGGACTAACCTTCGCATCAATGTTTGACGTGCGATACTAGTCAAGCTAAATCTGCGCTAAAGTTGGTCTAATTTCAGTGACACGGGCCATCCAAACTTTATGCGGCCTTTACCAAAGTCGGAGAAGTCCGAGATAGGAGCCCACTAATCGCTCTGCAGTACGCTGCAATTCTGAAATATGCTTCGAGCTTATTCAGCAGCCATGTATTTGGTTGGGAATGTCACCGGTACCAGGGCATGGATTCCGTGATAGTGTCTTGCAAAGCTCCTGAAAAAAAAAAAAAAAAAAAATTACCCACTCAAAACTAGTGTGAAGAAATAAAATAAACCATAAACGCCAGAAAATGAAGGAAGACAAAAAAAAAAAAAAAAAAAAAAAACAAAAAGTGGAAAGAAGAATCGGCCCGTCAAAAACCCAGACCAATTCGGCAGGTCTTTTTCTGAATGGAAGAGAAAAAAAGAACGATGCCTTCGATTTTTGCATTTCTTTTGAATTTTGTTTTTGCGAATCTTTTTTTCTTTTTTTTTGCGTTCTTTTTTTTTTTTTGACTTTTATTTTTTCTCTGATTCAGTTGAATAAGCTTTTAAACTTTTGGACGTCACATTGGAACGGTTTATGAGTGGGTTTCGATCTCTACAATTTCAGTGAATTAAGCATTTGGCGTTTTATTTTCTTTTTCCTTTTTTTTTCTTTTCTGTTTTTTCTTCTCTTTCTGCCTTCACATTTCTTTTTTTGTTCTTTTCATCTTTTGTTTTTGGGTCTTTTCTTTTGTTTTTTTTTTTTTTTCTGTCTTTCCTACAAGGAGTGAAATAATGACTCGTACATATACACGCACATGTACATATACATGTACATTGTACATGTACATACATTACAAGCGTATGTGCCTATGCACGAACTCCAGGTGCGTATCATGTATCTGTATATGTATACATTTGTATTTTTTACACACATGTAAAAATTATTTTCTAGGTATTATTTTTTTTCTTTTTTTTTTTTTGTTTATTAGGATTGTTTGTCCGTTTTTGTTATATATTTTGAATTTTGCTGAACCTCGCAGCGGATGAATTTTGATAGATTCGGGGACACAATTCATGATTTTATAAATACGTTTGCAAATCCTGATTTCTTCACGCTCTTAGCGAGGATTTGTAGTGCTAGAGGTAACTGTTCCATTACTTTATATTGTTGCGTCTCCTTTTTTGCTTCACTTTTTCATTCCTTTCTTTACTTTTTTTTTTTTTTTTTTTTTTTTTTTTTTCTCCATCCTCTTTGAATATCCTCTCCTTTTATTCCTTTGCTAAACTTTGTCTTGTCTTCAAAGAAGATTTCATCGATCAAGAGGAGTGAAGCTTTGGGTTTCTGCCTTATTTTTGATTTGTTTGTTTGTCTTTCTCGTGTTCTATTTTTGGTGCACTTTTTCGTTCTTTTCAGTCTGGAAGGATTTCAATCATCACCTCAAAATTTTCGTACTTCTTAACGCTAAAACATAGAAATTATAGTGAAAGTCACATTGAACAAATATTCTTAACAAAAAAGTAAACGATAAAAAGATTTCAAATACAGAAAAAGATAAAGAAAAGCAAATAAGCTGCCAGTGAAATTCTTCTGAAGCAAAAAACCTGTTTGCTATTATATTTCATCATTGACCTGACAATTGAGACCATTGAGACTTTCGCATCATAACTACCTTTCAGAACCAGTTCCTCCTCGAATTGCTTTTCCTTTTATTTGGTTTTTGTCTTATTTTTGTCTTCTTGTTTCTTTTTTTTTTTTTTTTTGTATTCACTATTGTTGTTCCTCACAAATTAAACTATAAAGACAAAGAACTTAAGAGATATCTTAAACCAAAAATTTTTTCGTTTAATCTATTGTCCTCCAAAATTTAAGCAACCCTCTTCAGATTACACTTGTTTTGGCAAAATTGGATAATCGCTTTGATAATCGTTTCAGTTATACAATTATCTTCTTGTCGTCGTCTTCTTTTTTCCCTTAATTCTGATTATTGAATATTCGGTTTTTGTGGGACCATCAACATTCAAAAATAAGAGGGAAAAAGGAAGATCATTCAATTTTTGAAATTTAAGATTCCGAAACCTGAAATTTGAACTTTTGCTACATTTAAGGTTTAGCAAAGTACCGTTCAGCATCTGGTGATCAAATTTCTTTCTCATAAGTTGAAGAGAAACTATTGTTTTATTGTCAAGACATACATAACACAAGCAAAATCCTTTACATTACACTGTATTGAATTTTTTTTATTTTATTTTATCATAACTAATTTGAGGCAATTATATGGTCCCCTTAGTGTACTGTCGAGAGTGTTTGAATTTAGACGTACCTTTCATTCTTGTTTGCTCATCAATATTTCCTTCAATATCCTCTCCCACCTATGGCTAGAAGATATCACTCATTCAATTATAAAACATGTCACTCGACGAAAATTCCTCTGACTCAACTATAACACGGAAGAAGTCTCATGATGATTTTCAGCCTTCACCCTCTGATAAAAAATCCGCTGATTCTCCTTCACCTACAGGCTTGGAGCTGTTGAAACAAAAGAATAAACTAGATGCTGGCAATGAAAAAAGCTATAAGAATGTTTCAATTGAACTGATTTTGAATTCTCGATCGGCTCAAGTAAATGACTCCAAATTGGATGGTGAGGTGAAACCCACTCAAAAAGATGATGAAGTGAAGTCTACTCAATTGGATGGTGAGGTGGAACCCACTCAAGTAGATGGCGAGGTAAACCAAAGTCAATTAGATGGTGAAGTAAATGAATACAAGGCAAGGTCCAAAGATTTTATTGTTCTTCCACCAATAACAGGTTCTACATCTCCAGTTAATACCCTACCGACAACCCATGGCCCATTGTCTCCTAAATCTGCTCCACTTAATACCACCTCGGCATCGGCTTCGTCTAGTGGTCATAA
Source organism: Hyphopichia pseudoburtonii (assembly GCA_003856775.1). Classification (NCBI taxonomy): domain Eukaryota; kingdom Fungi; phylum Ascomycota; class Pichiomycetes; order Serinales; family Debaryomycetaceae; genus Hyphopichia; species Hyphopichia pseudoburtonii. The sequence continues at coordinate 636,606 of CP024758.1, forward strand.
AAGAGGCGTATCCAGTATTGACAGTAAATTTTCTTCCATTTCTTTTGGTGATCAGCAGCAACATCAACACTCTCATCAGTACAATGATCTCTATGAAACACCAAGCAAAGTCCAAAAAACTGTTCCCTCATTACCACATCTTCCTATACCGATGGCCATGCTGGGTAAAATCACTCCTTCAACCACGTCGTCATCTACACCTTCCAGCGTTGGTCAAAGATCTGCTATCCATGAATCTTCTGTGGAGTCACCGATTTTACAAGGATACTCTCAATCAAGCTTTCAGCAACAACCTCAACATCACCAGCACCAACAACACCAACAATATCAACAACATCAAGTTCCAACGTATCCTTACCCCAAACCGGGTCAGCAAGCGCCCCCACATCCTAGCGTGCTTCAGCATCCTCTCCCGTCCTCTCAACATCTTTCTCAGTTGTCTCAATTACAAGATCGACATATGACAGAATATAACTATCCGCAATCTATAAGATACCCTACAATAAGAATGACACCCGTTGGCAACTTGGGTGACCCTTCTCATGATGCATCGTCGCCCTCAGATGAGGGTAATTCCAAAAGGGGACGGAGATTTAGAAGAAGGTACAATCAAATCATCAGAAAATATAGCTGTTCTTTCCCAGGTTGTCTGAAAAGTTATGGATCTCTCAATCATTTGAATACCCACATTGTAACTAAGAAACACGGACAGCGGAAATCAAAGGCTGATTTTGAAGTAAATGATGAACATCGTCAACATATAATTTACCATTCACAGCATCCAGGTAGCGTTGATTATCCTGTAGTTGCATCCACTGGCCCCACCGCCGGAAATTATTGGCTAGGTCCGGTCCCCCCACCACACATGCACGCTCCATCCCTTCCTCTCCATTCTTCCTTAGCAGCACCCTCGTCATCTTCTGCTTCATCATCATCGCTTACGACCGGTCCATCTTCCTCATCACATCTACCTCCCCCACCAGCTAGCGCTCTGTTTCCTCCACCTAATACATCTGCCTCTGGCCCTTTCCATCAACAACAAATGACCGATATGCATATCCCAGGAGGGGCTGCACATAATCCTCCGTCACATCTTACCAATTTGGGACCCATGAGTCAGCAACCCTATCCTGGTGAGCATCATCCACATCAATATCCATACCAGAGCCAACCATATTATCAAGGACCCCCTCAGCAAGAACATCAATATCATCAGTATCATCAACTGCAACAGCACGATCAACAACAACAACTGCACACTCATCAACCGTACCCAGTGTATCCTTCAAGCCAAGCTGGTTATATGTATTATGCACCTCCTCCCTCCGGCGCGCCACCACATCCAGCCGGCTCTGTTCCTTCACCCACTGGTACATCATGGGGGTATCCTCCACCCGGACATTCTTCTATGGGATCTGACCAACCAGCGCTTCCCCCTGTACAGAATCCCAATCCGTCTACATCTCAAGGGCAGCAACAAGTCTCCACTTTTCACCCCACTTCAGACGTGCAGCGAGAAACCCACTCGTCAGACTCTGCTTCCAAATGATTTAGTTTTTTTCCTCTTTTACTTGCTTTTTTACTTGCTTTTTTATTTGTTTCACTATAGATTTTTCCCTGAAGAAAAGAAAAAAAGGTCATGTTTTTTTATTTTGATGTTTTGTTTATTCTGTCTGTTTCGTTTTCTTTTTTTGATTTTTTTCTTTTTTTTTTTTCATCTCCTTCCCCACGGTATTGTTCATCATATAAAGTCGGCATCTATGTACATATTATCAACGTTTAACGATAGTAACGATCCTTATTAGTGTTCAATCCTCATAGAACTTTTGGGAATCGAAAGGTTCAACATGCTTCATTCCCATATTTTTGTTTTTTTGTTTTCATTTGTTATTAGTTATTTTTTTTTTTCTTTAGGTTTTTCTTCTGGCTTATTTATTTTCATTTCGACATTTTTGCATAAATAGTATACTACAGTCTTTTTCATTAACTACCTCCAACTTGTATAGACCTTTGATTCAGATCGCATCAATTGACTTCACCGAATTAAGCTAATTTATTCGCGTACATTGATGAGCAAGAATATTTAATATGACGAACAAAGCACACAAAATCAGTAAGCTGAATGCATGACAATAATGAAATATTGCTCAAATCGAAGCGAAGAACTTTCCATTGTGAAATGAGAAAAAAAAAATTAAAAGAAATTCGAGGATCTACAATATAGCCAATTGATTTTATGGCTGTGAAAAAACAAAATAGTCTGCAAAATTTACAATCCCGAAATGTCTTTACGACCTGGGCACCTAGCAACAAGACTTTACAACATGTTGAAATCGTGTCAAGATAGCAACTTTAAGCTGGCAGACGAAGAAAAAATTTTGAATACCCCTTCTTTGAGCGTAACCAATAGCAATATTTTATTTTTGGTTACGAACTAAACCTGAAACTGTCGAGAGGTGAAGGGTTGCGCATAAGACATGTTTTAGCGAGTTGGTTCGCTTTTGTGCGAGAAAATAAAAGAAAATGTATATTCGACGAACAAATAACACATTATTCGCAATATGTAAGTATGTACTCAAGTCATTGCCAATACGGATTTTCAATTATCAAGTATGATTTTCATCAACCAAGCGGCAATAAACCGGTTGCTAATAACACAAAACATTTTTTATAAATTGCAGCCTATCATTCCTAAACACCCGTACATCTTTTCCATCAACAAAAAAAAGCTGCTGGTCGTGTATTTTGCCCAAGAAATCCCCGTTAGATCGAAAATTCAACAGGAAAATGAGGTTGACGTCAAGAGGACAGCCTTTTGGGATGAAGGCATCAATAGAATACCAGTCCCATTGAGCCCCATCTATACTCGTCTTTCTTTCAATCTTATTGGGCTATTCCACAGGTGCTTCTTTCGCTATAGGCAATGGCGAGAAAGAATAATAAGAAGAAGAGCGCCGCCGGCCCTTCTCAGATCCAAACGGTTGCTGCCGATCAACCTTCCACAGTTGAGGAGAATAACGAGAGTGCAAAAAGTACTGAAGGTACTAGGTTACAAAATGGTCCCTCAAACGATTCAGAACGAGGAACAGAAATAAAGGAAGTTGTAAATGAATCCCGACTAAGCGAAAGTAGTACCCAACTGATATCACCATCAGGCGAAGTCGAGAAGAACGATACAACGAGCCCAAACGTTAGCAAGATCGACGAAGGGTCATCTGCTGCAAGGGTACTGGACGACCGCAGCAAAGAAATTATCTCACCACAACAGGTCACCAAAACTGCTCTGGAAACCAATGAACAAGATGCACAAACTCAACCTGAACAACCTGAACAACCTGAACAACCTGAACAACCTGAACGACCTGAACAACCTGAACAACCTGAACGACCTGAACAACCTGAACAACCTGAACAACCTGAACAACCTGAAAAACCTGAAAAACCTGCATCAACTCCACCAACTCCACCAGCGTCCTCAGTACCGGCCCCTAAAATTAAGAAAAGATTGACTTTACAAGAAAGATTGGCCCTTGCAGCAAAAGGAGGCAAAAAATCAAATGTAACAGCAGCGCCTGGTTCCAATTTCCCCATGAAGTCACCTTCGGCTCAAGAATCATCTGTATCTCCCATGTCTTCTCCAGCCCCGGAAAGTTTGCCATCACGTAAAGTGTCATTGGACATCGAGAGGTCAGCTGATGACAAAAATGATTCCCCTGCTGTTTCTTCTACTGCTGTTTCTGAAGAAATCAATAAATTGAGAATGAAGAATACAGAGTTAACCGAAGAATTGAGGAAATTAAAACAATCACAAAGCCACACTTCATTTGGAAAGGAAAAGAAGGAATTACTAGCGAAAATTGCCAACAGTGAAGAGACAATATCTCAATTGATGAAGGAGGGTGAAGCTCTTTCGATAAAAGAATTGAAATTGAATGACACTATTAAGGCACTCAAAGCCACCAATAATAATCTTGAGTTAACTCTCAGAGAGTATTCAGATAAAAATGATGATTCACAAATCAAACTCAGTGAGCTCGAGGATTTCCTACATATTCATAAATTTAAGTCCCCGCAACAGCTCATAGATGCATATAATGACTTGAACTCCAAATTGACGGAGGCTACCAAAACGTTTGAAGCCGAGAAATTACAAAATTGGGAAAATAAATACAAGGAACAACAACGTCTTTATGAGGCGGAACTAACCGAGAAGAAGAATGCTTTGAAAAAGTCTAATGAATCCAGTATTAAACTCGATATGACAAGGAGTCAAGCGTCTCTCGACTTAGGGTCCAAGGATCAAATCATCAATAAATTAAGGAAAGAAATGGCTACTATGAAGCAAGAATACTCTCACGAGGTGTCACGCTTAGAAAACAAGCTCGAGCATCTCAGAATTGAAAGTGAATCTGGTGACAATGATTCCTTTAAAAAGAAACAAGCAGGAAATTCTTCTACTGATATACTTGGTAATGATAAGGTCATTGACTATGATGAGTTTGCCAAATTATCTCAAACCCATCACGATTTGCAACAACAATATATATCATCACAAGAAAATTGGAAATTGATTGAGTCGAATTTATCAAATAAGGTGGACTCGCTAACCAGCTCACTTGACTTGTTGAAAAAGGCTAAGTTGAAGCTTTCAACAGATTTGAAGAGGTTACAAAGCGCTAATGCTGATAAAGAAGAAGAATTACAAGTTTTATCGGCTCTTCGTGATAGTCTAGGGAAGCAAAATCATCATCTTGAAATACAAATCAAACTCAAGGATACAGAAATACAAGAAACAAGCGAAAAATTTGAAAAATTCAAATCAATTTACAACAGTGATCGTCAAAAATTAGAGAGCAAAATCGAAAATCTAACTGAAGAGTTGAATAAACTGAAAGAACTTAAAATCATTAATTCCAGTAACATGAGTATAGATAGTCAGATGCAGCCCTTTGTACCACCACATTCAGGTGCCATTAGAAGCCTCAATAATAGCGGATTGCATATAAATGTTGAACCTCCATCAAAATCACCAATGAGAGTATCATCACCAAGTACGGAATCTCCAACATTAACCCCTGTATGGCCTGAAATTAGAGTTGGCGAATCTTCAACAACCCCTGCCATGCACAAAGATTTTGGAGGGGTGTTTATGAATGCATCACACAACAACTCATCTACCTCTTTTAATGAAAATAATGATGAGGACTTTAGCATGAACGATGATGCCTTTTCATTTCGGTCTCGTTACCAAAATGGTGCTAATCACCAAGGAAGTATTTCAGGCCTTCTTCCATCCTCGGGTAATAACAATATCCAACTCATTAGTAAAATGAGTGCCAACATCAGAAGAGTTGAAATAGAGTTGAGTACGCTCAAGGATGAAAATGCTGCATTGGTTCAAGAAAAGGAGCAGCTTCAACAAGAATTAATGAAGAAACTAAGGTTAGATGACGACCTCAATGGTTTGAAAGTTGAGTTGGAGAACTTACGAAAAGATATAGAGGCCAAGACTGTCAAGGAGCACACCATGTTGGAGGTTATTGGAGAAAAATCAGAACAAGTGGAGGAGTTAAAGGCAGATGTGCAAGACCTAAAGGACCTCTGTAGGCAACAGGTGCAACAGATGATAGAAATGCAAGAATCAAAGTAATCATATAGACAATTAACATCATCATTTGTATTTTTTTTTTTTTTTTTGTGTAGTTTTTTGCAGTCGGAGAAGTTTGTGGAGGAGATGTCGTGTGAAATCGAAAAGATGCTCTTCTCATTATATTTTTTTCTTTCTTTTTTTTTTTTTTTTTTTTTTTTTTTTTCAGAATGAAAAAGAAAAGAATAGGAACAGATTGAAGTATCATCGTTTTAAAGAATCTGACTTATACTCATTATTTCCCTAAAATCAAACTTAATAGCATATAATGGATGGCGTCTTCAGCTGCACGGATTCAACCGGCTCTTACTGTGCCAACATAATTTCCAAAAATGGTAGAAACGAAGTTCAAATTTACCCCATCGACCAAAGCTCATCGCAAAACATTCTCATAGATTCAATAATCAAAAAGCATGAATTACCCGTAGACTATGATATAATTGCTGCTACATGGAGTAGAGATCCTAACTCCATCAAGAATAGAGGGACCAAGAGATCACAATCTGAAGATGAAGTGAGTGATACTACAACTGCCAGTATTAACTTGGTAGTTCTAATAGAAAATGGACAGATTCTCGTATTCTCACCAAATCACGATGGGATTGTCAATAAAATTTCTTACGAGGGGAAACTAAACCTGTTAACCTCATCTTTGAATAAGGAGACTGTCTTCAGTGTTGATAATGAAGGGAACCTTTTGGAAGTTTCCTTAGCAGATAATAAACAAACCACTCATAGATTTAAGTCTGATACTAATGTTAGTATTGCAAAAAGCGTTCACTATAAGGGAAATGGGTCTACTAGGCAATCTCAGCATTTTCTTTTGGGTTCTCAGGAATTGTATTTGATTGATACCGCCAGAACTAAGAAAGTTATAGTGCATGAGTTTCCTAAATTTGGTAAAGAACAATTTCTGTCACCAATCACATTTATAGAACAATCCACAGCTCAACCTGATCTTGTTTTTGTATCAAGAAAAGATTTTGAAGATGTTTTCATCTACAGTTTGTCCAAACCAGAATCATACGGTACTTTAAGGGCCTCTTCATCCAACATAATAAATATCAGCATCGTAACTCAACCAGGGTCCAAAGAAGAATCAGTGTTCGTTTTCACCGAAAATGGTGTTGAAGTCTTTAAAATTGACTCTGATTATCAAATTAGAGGACAACAACCAGTTTCAATCATCAAGACCAATTTCCACACTGCTGTTGAACCCATCTTGTTTTCCAACGTGTTGATCAAAGAAGATGGGACTTTAGTGGGTATATGGCATGACAAAAATCAACCTCAATTTATTGTGATTGACTGGCTGAACGAAGTCACTGGTGAACTCATCGTTCCAGTTGATTATGTTGAAAATAATGACGTTGAAGTGGCTGATGCTAGTGATCTCGATATCATCGTTGGTGATGGTGTCAAAATTAATAATTTGCCCTTTACCGAGTTATCCAAGAAGTTAACAACATTATTGACCAATAAAAGAGTAAACGAAAACGAGGTCCTTCGATTGTGTATGTCTAATAATGATGAAACTAATATAAAAGAAACTATTCAGTCATTTTCATCGTTATCAACTTCTTCTGTTTTAACCAATAATTTATTCCCCATTGTGAGTAAAAAAGTGGCCGATGAACCATCCAAGCAATCTTCATTATCAATCTGGCTCAAATGGCTTCTTATCGCCCACGGTGGGTTCATTTCGAAACAATCAAATCAAGTTGAAAATTTGAAAGTTTTACAAGGTGGTTTAGATGAAGGTATGAAATTAGTACCCAAATTATTGGCATTGCAAGGTCGTTTACAACTTTTGAAAGCTCAAGCTGATTTTAGAAATAAAGTGAATACCGATCAAGATTTACAAGATGTTGATGAAGAAGCTGATCAAACTATCAATGAAAGCTTCGCCAATCAAACCACACTTGCCGAAGAATCTATTGTTTATGCCAACGGTGAAAATGATGATTTTGAAGAAAATGACGCTACCGTTGAAGCTCCTGAATTAGATGATGACGATGATGATGAAATCGAGGTAGAAGCTAATTGATATATATATATATATCCGAACTTTTATAGACATCCAAAAATACATTTATACATAGATAAACCTATCCGCTTCAGCCCCGGGTCTAGCTTTGTAAGTATTTGGCATGTATGCTGCTAATACAATGAAATGTCACATTGTGTAAATCAACCTCAGGAATTTAAGTTTTGAAAACTTTCAAAGAAATCATCAAAATTGTTGCAAAATTTCCATCATATGTACTGAGATTTGTCAAAAATGGCAAAAAACTTTGTTTTCCCTGAAAAATACAAAAAAAGAAAAGAATTTGAGCCAAAGATATTTCATCCTCTTCAATCATACTCCATTCATCGAAAGGATCGACCTGATGTCAATATCATCGGTGCCATTTAAGTAACAATCAACCAACTAAAAAAGAAAAGAGTGAAAAAAAAAATAGAATCGTGCAAGGCACAAAAAGTGGGGAGAACTCAAAAAAGAAACACAAAAGAATGATAAAAGATAAGGAACAGCTCAAAACATCCTACTCTATGCTTCAGTCAACATGTCAGACAGAATATACATCTCCTACAACAATGTGCACAAGCTTTGTCAGAAGGCAGCGGATCAGATAAAGGCCAGTGGCAAACCTATTGACTTGATAATTGCTATTGGTGGTGGTGGTTTTATCCCTGCACGAATCTTGAGATCATTTATCAAGGAACAGGGTAGAAAAAACATCCCCATTCAAGCAATTGGACTCTCACTTTATGAGCAAATGACTGATTCACCAGAGGAGGTGGTAGGAAAAGAAGTTGTTCGTACTCAGTGGATTGATTTTGGTAATTTGAGTGAACATTTTGACTCATTGATTGGTAAGAATGTGATTATAGTTGATGAAGTGGATGATACCAGAACCACATTGAATTATGCGTTGAGAGAGTTGGAAAAGGATGTTAAAGAGATACAAGAGAAACTTGGAAGAATTGATGAAACCACCACGTTTACAATCTTTGTTTTACACAACAAAGAAAAGGTCAAGAAGGCAGAATTGCCACAAGAATTGTTTGATGAAGGACGCTATTTAGTGGGCGAAAATGTGGCTGATAGGTGGATTGCGTACCCTTGGGAAGCCATTGATATAGATGAACATACCGAAAGGGCAAGGGCTCAAGGTAACATCTGAGAAAACCAATCCACAAGAGATGTGAAAGAATGCTCAAATTGGTCATGAAAAAAATCTGCCGTCTACTCACTGAAAGACCACACAACTTGAAAATTTTAATTGGTTTAAAAAATTGATTATGAATTCTTTTATTCGTTTTTAGAGGTTAGACTATGTACAACAAACATCAAATAAATTAAAAAAGAACGCTTTTCACTCAATTTATAAAAGAGAAAATAACTCATGGAGAGCCACCGAAGTCCGCGTAGCTTTTTAGACTCGAGGTGTAGTAGAGTTTTCTTAAAAGAGAAAAAAAAAGGGAACTTCTTATTTTTTAATTAAAAATGAAACACATAAATCTATATCAATTACAAATCTACCCTTGACCTTCGAAGCTAAAAAGCTACCTGGAGTTAGTTAGCACTTTTTTATGGTTTATTGGCCTTTGTTTGGCTTAACACTTGTTTTGGAACTCATTTGTCCGTCCATTGACTTGGCTGGTGTTGCTAATGGTCGATACCCAGTATTTCAGAGCTTTCTCAATCCAAAATCTCTCTCGTGTCGGGGTTCTTAGTCACATTTGGCAGATTCTAGTCACTACTTATAGGTATCGGTTAGTTTTGGCAAGATTAGGGTTTGATTCATACATTAGTATTCAGGAAAAAGAAAGTTACCTCTTCCTTATTGTTCTCTCAGGAAAAGAGCAGGCAGATGAACTAGACTGAGAATTGGAAAGCAGTCAATTGAAGAGAGAATTGTTGTGGACTCACCTCTGAGGGCTCATCGATACGAATCATTAATCTTCAATGGTCATGTATTGCACTTTTATACTTTTCGATACCAAGCAGAGAGCTTTCCATTCATTTTCAATGAGATCCAGCATGAAAAATATTGCAAAATATCAAGTCCCTCTTGATGCATCAAGAACAAAACTTCACAGGCTGTCGCATTCAAGAAGAAAGGATTTTGGTAGAAAAATTTTCCGCGACAAGGAGACCTCACCGGCAACTTCAAAAATGTAGAATAATAGCTTTTTATAACTAACAAAAAAGTAGGGCACAGGTTTCATTCCCTCGACTTCAACTCATTAAAATTTTTTAAAAAAAAAGAAAAAAAAAAAGATGAATACAGGAATGTCAAATGAAAAATTTCGTACTTTTACAGTTTACTAACATTAATATCAAATACTTATAAACACTGACAACTTCAGAGATCAGGGAAAGCAATAATTAGAGAGATTTATCAAAAATTTTTTTTTTTTCACGATATCCTAAATATATATTCAGTAATTACATACTACGAAAGACATACTTTATGTACGCGTGGGCGGAATGATGAGACCTAGATCTCACCAAAAACCGCCTGTGAAGATGAAATGAGAGGTGAGGTGAAGAGTGTGTTCTATCTAACTAGTCTGTTAGATGTTGTTGCGAGAGAGATAAAATGATACCAAGTTTTTTGCAACTTGCGCGCTCAATGCAGGAAGCGAATTTTCATCCTGCCACTGAGATCGTCGGTACAGATTAATCTGCCCTAGAATAAAATGGTATCGATTGATAATGGTAGTTTGGTTGTCTGTGTACGAATAACGGCCATTGTCGATGAGTGGGCAGTGTGTTGTGGCGAAGGTGTAGATCAAGCCAAATGTGTTGTGTGCTATCACAGTGAAGGTATATATGTGTTATGAGTATAGTAGCTATGGCTGAGCGTTGAATATTAGATGAAACATTCGGTTGTAGATCTGCTAATGATGAAGAACAGAAGGTACAGGGCTGTTCCTGGTAAAATTTCCATAAGCCAATGCCGAGATGAAATAGTTGGATGTGGTCCGTATGTATTTTCGTAAAAAGAAAATGACTTTTCAAGAAGCTCCAGAATGGGTACCAATCGGAAAGACGGGTATTGGTTAAATTGGAGATTGTCTCTGGGATGAGGCGAGAGGTGTGTTTTGTCCAATATTCATGTTGAATTTTTTTGCTCCGACTTTTGAACAAAGTAGGTTGGAGGTCAATAATATTCTCTGTGTTGGGACAAATCGAAGAGACCATTTGCTGATAGTCCCGTAAACTGTAGTTGTGGGGTATGTGAGTGGTCTCATAATGTTTGGCCTGGTAGTGTATGACATCGAACCATGAGTCCAAGTATGTTCGATCCACGTCACTGAGGACCTGACATATGTCTGATTTGAATACTAGGTGGTTCGTGATGTCAGAGTCCAATCTTGTTACCGCATTCGTTAAAGGATATTTATATCCCAAGAGTGCTGTATACCATGGAACTGTTCGAACTGTGTTTTGCTCCGTAGAATAACAGAAACCATGACATGTCATGTTGGTAAACTCAAGTCATAAATTTTTCCTTCTATTTTGAGTTCTTTCAAAAATCCATAAATTAAACGAGAGGAATCTGAGCGTGAGTAGTTTAGTGGTAAAATCTAACGTTCCCACTGTTAGGCCCCGGGTTCGATTCCCGGCTTACGCAGTTTTAGCTACTTTTTGTTTGGTATTGGAATTTTTTTTTTTTTTTTTTCATTCTTCGATTCCACTTCGAACAATCATTGGATGTCCTCCGTCAACATACATCAATAAGAAGCCTCGCTTGAGACGCAATAGATCATTGCTCGTAGAGCCAAAGCTTTCGAGATGTCCTTTTTCTTTTTTTTTTTTACTTTTGAATCAAATCGCGACGCATTAAAAAAAAAAAAAAAAGAATGAAAAAAAAAAAAAAAAAAATGGAAAAAAAAAAAAAACCCGAAGATCTGAAGATATGACAGGGAAAAGCGAAAACAGCATATCGACTGCTCAACACTGTCACGATTAAGCTACCCCGACCTCTCACCGGCTAAGGTCATTCTCGATATCCCTTAGAATTGATACCCTCAAACCAAAAATTCACCAGTTGCCTCGAAAATGGACGCACAGTTCTTATTAGAGTGTTTCTCTGCAACTTTGCAAGCCGATCAAGCTATCAGAAGCCGGGCTGAGGCTGAACTTCGTCAATTAGTGCACACACCTGGGTTTTTGGGTGCTTGCCTTGATGTTATATTATCTGAAGGTTTAGCCATTGATCCCACCATCAAAAAGGCGGCAGCAGTTTTTTTCAAGAATAGAGTCATCAAGAGTTGGTCTAGTAGCAGTCCTAATAAAATAGATGAAGATGAAAAACCAATTATCAAAGATAGAATGTTACCCGTTTTGGCTGACAGCGACTACAATATCAAGCAACAGTTGATTCCCGTTCTTAGGGTCCTAGTGTCCCATGAATTCCCCCAAAAATGGCCCCACCTTTTAATCAATACCTGTGAATTATTAAAACAAGTACCCAGTGGATCAATGAAGGATGAGGACTTTTCTCACCTATACACGGGCCTTTTATGTTTTAGTGAAATTATGAGAAAGTTTAGATGGGTGAGTAATGACGATAGAAGTCAGGAATTGGATCCCATCATAATTGAAGTTTTCCCTCATTTACTTAACATAGGTAACTCCATTATTGCTCATCACGAGGAATTGTCCGAACTCACGTCCGAAATCTTAAAATTAATTTTGAAATGTTATAAATTTGTAACTTATTATGATTTACCACTTCCATTACAATCAAGAGAAGCAATCATCAATTGGGGTGAATTACATTGTTCAATAACTAATATGCCTCCTGCGGCTTATGTCACTAATTCTCACGCCAGTGAACAAGAAAAAACTTTCTTACAAATATCAAAATGTTATAAATGGTCAGTGGCTAATTTGAATCGTATTTTCACTCGGTATGCATCTAGATCATTATCAAAAAATTTCAAGTATGAGGAATTCCATAAAATGTTTTTAAATGATCATATCCCTCAATTAATAACTAGCTACTTAACCATTATTGAACAATGGTGTAGTAATCATAGATGGTTAAGTTTACCAACTTTATTTCACCTTTTGCAATTCTTGAGTCATGCTGTTAGTCAAAAGGAAACTTGGCCTCTCATCAAACCTTATTTTGAAAATTTGGTTTCTCATCTCATTTACCCACTCTTATGCCCATCAGATCATACTTTGGAAATCTTTGATACTGATCCTCATGAATATATTCATTCTAATTTTGATATATATGACAGCATGGATACCCCTGACGTTGCCGCATTGGGATTATTGGTGACATTTGTCGATAAACGTAAAAAAACCACCCTTGAACCAATCATCACATTTGCATATAATCAATTGACTGCTTTACAACAAGAACAACCTGAAACTTTGGATATTGCCAAGAAGAAAGAAGGTGCATTGAGATTAATTGGAGGTATCTCGCATTATGTAAATGTTCCATCTTCTCCATACTATTCACAAATGGAAGCCTTTTTAACTAAGTTAGTATTCCCCAATTTAACATCCAAATTTGGGTTTTTAAAGGCAAGAACTTTGGATATATCACTGAAATTCGCCGATTTGGAGTTTAAGAATGATGAAAGTTTATCTCTCTTATTCCACGGTATTTTAAATAATTTTGATACTTCAAGTGAATCAAGTTTACCCGTTAATTTGGAATGTGCATTGGCCATTCAAGCTTTTTTGCCCATGCCCAAATTTCAAGAAGTCTTATCTACCATTATTTTACCAACCATGTCAAAGCTTTTAGAGCTTTCAAATGAGCTTGATAGTGACGCCATATCAATGGTTATGCAAGAATGTGTCGAAAATTTTTCTGAACAACTTCAGCCATTTGGAGTTGATTTGATGACCAAGTTAGTTGAGCAATTTATGAGATTAGCTTACGACATTAATGAAGCTTCTAAAGTTGATATTGATGACTTCAATGGTGATTTCGAGGATCAATCTGAAAAAGTCATGGCGGCTATTGGGTTTTTAAACACCATGATTACCGTTTTATTGTCATTTGAAAATTCAAGAGAAATCTGTTCTAAATTGGAAGAAGTATTTTCACCCGCTATTGAATTTGTATTGGTAAATAAACTTGATGACTTTTTGGCTGAAATTAGTGAATTGATGGAAAATTCAACTTTCTTATTAAGATTCACCACTCCGGTTATGTGGAGGAATTTTGGATTTCTTTGTGAAGCATTTAATGATGGTGTGGCATTGATGTATGTGGAAGAATTGACTCAATGTCTTCAAAACTTTATGATTTTTGGTCAAGATGAACTTGTTAAAAATGCCCAATTAAGACAAAATTTCTTCAATATTTTGAAGACAATAATTGAGAGTGATTCCAATTCTGTTGGACTTAGTGACATTATTTTTGCCGCTGAATTGGCCCAGACTTTCATTTTAACATTACAATATAAATCCGTGGAATATATTCAACCAGTAATCACCAGTTTCTTGAAGGTTGCAAAACAAGTTGGCGAAGAAGAACAGCTCATTCGAAACAAACCTTTTGAAGTTAACCTCAATAATATCATTATTGCTTCATTGACTTATGAGTCCACCTTAACATTGAATATTTTACAAGAGCACAATGAATTAAATACGTTTTTCGAAAGATGGTTTACCTTGGTGCCTGTTTTGAAGAGAGTATTTGATTTGAAATTGTCAATTTTAGGGCTTGTAAGTTTACTTAGTAACCTGGCCGCCTTGAAAAGTTTGGATCCATCAATTGTTGAACATTTTGGTCCAAGTCTTGCTATTTTATTTGGTGAACTTCCAAAAGCTTTACATAATTTTGCTGAGAAGCGTCAAACATTTTCCTTACCAGATTTCACATCTTCAAACGGTTTTGATGAAAGTTGGGATGATGAAGATGAACCTTCAGCAGAAGAATTGGCAGAATATTTTGCAAATGAAGATAAAGCTGCAGCCGATCAAGATCCAACTAAAGAATACATTGATTTCTTGCTGGAAGAAGATGATAAATTAAAAAATTCTGGATTCATCGATGATGACGATGAACAAGTTGTGGAGGATCCTTTAGCAACTACTCCATTAGACAGCATCGATGCCTTTCAAGTATTCCGGGAATTTAGCGAATCTTTGCAAACCAATGATCAAATGACTTACTCCGTTATTTTTGGAAATCTCAACGAAGAACAACAGGCAATTTTTAGAGGAGTTTTTGATACTCAACAAAAATGATAATTGCGTGAAACGTAATATGAATAGTTTAAAGGTGTATTTTTTTTAGTTTTATTTTAAGTAATTTCTCTTCAAGTCCTGTACCATTCAGAATTATCATTTGTGATATTTACATTGATTGAAATCGTCAGTTACAAATTTTGGCTTTTTTGTTGATTCTACAGATATTGTCAATACTTTACTCTTTTTTTTGTTAAAATCTACCGTGAGTCAGGACCAAATTGCTGCAAATGTTAAAAAACCGGTTAAAATTAGCGAAGCGCGTCCTTTGATTTAGATCCTTGATGTGTGTAGGTGAATGGACGTCAACCGACACGCAAACATCGTATTAAGGTAGGAAGTACCTACTACTATTGATGACAAGGTTACATAAAAGATTACACAAAGCTTGTCCATTCCAATAGGGAAAGATCTAACACATTGCTTCAATAAATTGCCTAAGAGGACGCTCACAAAAAAGTATACTTAACTTTCAAATGTAAATCAACCTCAAACAAACAAAATGGTGGAATAGATTCTAATGAACCCTAGAACAAAACAAATAAAGAACAACCGATTTAAATCAATTGAAGAACATGGTCAGGAAGAATTTATGAAGAAAGGTTAAATTGAAAGTAAAGGAGCCAAGGTCACACAAGAGCTTATATTCGCCCATTACCCAAGACGAAAGGCTCTTTCAAAATTCTATGAAAGAGAAGAAGTAATTTCAAGAAAGACATGAAGTTCTCCTTTTTCTTGGATGATGAAACCGAGGAGGATTGCGCTTATTTTCGCTTCAGAGGAGGAAAAGGCGGATTCCAAGCAACATTATAAAAACTTTGCACCTTTCTTCCAATCTTTAAGATCAGCAAATGAAGAGCTTGCAAATCAAGTAAAAATCAATTTCGACAGGGAAAAACATTTCACAAGAGGGACCGATGAAACGGTCAACTTTGTGATCAACACTTTACATCCTAGAGCCGAAAGAAATGCAACCACAACATACCGTGACCCCTTTAATGAATTCCTCAAAATTACCTACCAACCAATTAGTTCAACCTCAAAGAGTTATGAAAACTATAGAGATATATATGACCCGGAATTATTAGTAAGCTGATAAAACTGATTGGATTTGATTGGCTTTGAAGGGATATCGAACCATTAAAGTACCGCCACAAATGCATACTAAACAAATGCCAGATTCATTCAACTTGAGGAATTATTCACGCTATTGCCAACTGCCTACTCAAACTCCAACCTTATGGCGGTATCGGTCAATTCTATGATTATAACTTTTCTCGAGAAACCAAAGCTCGAGGAATCGTATCAGTATTGCTCACCAATAGAGCAGACCAAATTGTCAATCACCACAGAAGGATTTGAAACGATTAGCTAATCAATAATTAGCTTAAAAATAACCAGGCCCCACATAAATAACCTTAGAAAATAAAGAGTAAAAGAAAAAAAGCTTGAGTTGAGTAGTCTTATTCCTTTATTTTTTCTTTTTCTTTAAATAAATTTTTGTAAGATCTTGATTAGACTTTATTTTAATATTTTAAAGTTTTTTTTTTTTTTAGAAAAAAGACACCACCTTTTCAAGTAAAATCCAAATATTATCACAGTAAAGCCCGACCCCACCAATATTGCCAAAATCAACCGATGCCTAAAAATAGTGACTAGATTGTGCCAGATGCGACTAGGAAATTCGACTCGAGCAAGTGAAAACACTTTGAAATACTGGGTATCGACCATCAGCAACACCAACTAAGCCAATAAAATAACAAATATGAACCCAAAGAAGAACTCCAATAACACATGAAGAATCATGAACTCCAGGTAGCTTTTTAGTTTCGAGATGTAGTAGTAGATTTATAGTCGATATAGATTTAGATATTATTATATGGAAATTAAAAAGTTTCCCTTTTTGAAAAAAAAAAAAAAAAAGAAAAAAAAAAAATCTAATGATGATGTTAGTTTGTCAAGTGCCGGGGTGTAATGAATAATGACTATTGTCGAGTAGTTGACCATGTTGTGATGCACATTTAGAGTGAGCCCAGTGTGCTGGGAGCTATCACAATGAAGATATATATGTGTTTTGAGCGTAATGGCGATGAGAGATGGGAGCGTAGTTGCAAGGGTTATTTGTTTTTTTGCCATTGATTTGGAAAAGAAAGTTGGGCATTGTTCCTTTTTATAAGCCTATACCGATGCCTAAATCGAACAGTTGAATGTGTATCTCCCTTGAGAAGTGATGATAGTTCAAATATAACATCCTAAATCTATATCAAGCAATTATAAAGTACAGAATACATACTTTTTGAAAGCGTAGGCGGAACGATGAAAATCTCACCTAAAATTTTTTTTTTTTTCACGATATCCTAAATATATATTAAGCAATTAAATACTACAGAATACATACTTTATGTACGCGTAGGCAGAATGATGAGACCTAGATCTCACCAAAAACCGCCTGTGAAGATGGAATGAGAGTTCAGGATTTTTTTTTTTTTTTCACGATATCCTAGAATACATGTCATTTGAAAAAATTTGCTTTGTTATAATTTGACTGAAGATTTTAAACAAAACAACTTTCAAGAAACACGGGCGTGTGGCGTAGTTGGTAGCGCGTTCGCTTAGCATGCGAAAGGTCTCCGGTTCGACTCCGGACTCGTCCATTCTTTTTTGCTACACTTTACTAAAGAACCTTTTTTTTGGTCACCTCAATACAATTATTTAGTTTTGCAATTGGTTTCAGACGTCGTTTTGTATATGTACTTCGTTTTCTTTGACTTAGAATCATTTTTTCTATTATCGAACACATAATCAATTACATAAAAATAACAAAGATAAAAATTTAATCAGTAACATAATTTGTAAACCTAAATAAAGGAGCCAAACAAAACGTTAATGAGATGGCAAAAAAAAAAAACAAAAAATAAATATGAATGATGGAAGAGGGAAAACAAGTCATTAAGAAAGAAAGGTTGAGAGGGGATGAAATAAAAAAAAAAAGGTGTATAAAGGGGGTGGAATGAGAATATGATTTTTTTTTAGGAGGGGATAAGTGGTAGGATTAAACCACAACTTTTTCAGCCAATGATTTCTTATAATCCAAGATAGTACCTTCCCATCTGGTAGCGGTTTTGTTTTCAATAACGAAAATATCTTTGGCAACTTTGTCCAATAATCTGAAATCGTGAGAAACAACAACAACACCACCATTGAAAGCATCAATAGCTTCAGCCAATGAATCAATGGTTGATAAATCCAAACCATTAGTAGGTTCATCCAATAAAATCAAATTTGGAGCTTCCAAAGCCAATAAGGCAAACACAACTCTTGATCTTTGACCTTCAGATAAGGTAGCCATTTGAGAGGTTTGACCTTCACCGGTTAAACCATAACGACCCAATTGACCTCTCCAGTATTGATAATCTTGAGAAATATTTGAGAATCTATCACGAACGAATTCCAAAGGAGTTTTAGTTAAATCTAATTGTTCAGCTGAATGTTGAGAGTAAACACCCAATTTAATATGAGTATGTTGAATAACTCTACCTTCTTGAGGTTGTAATTTACCTTGAAATAAATTCAACAAGGTTGATTTACCAATACCATTTGGACCAACAAGAGCAACTCTTGAATCCATATCAATACCAATATCCAAATTTTCGAATAAATTATCTTCCTTGTTACCACTATAAGAGAATGACATACCATCAAAGGCCAAAACTGGAGGAGGTAATTTATCAACATCAGGGAATCTAAATGAGAAAACTTTATCAGGAACAACTGGTTGAATCAAACCATCAGCTTCCATTTTATCCAAAATTTTTTGTCTTGATTTAGCTTGTCTAACTAAATTAGCATAAGTACCAGCCGATGCAATAAATTTTTTAATATGAACAATTTCATCTTGTTGTTTATGATAAGATTTCATTTGATTAGTTTCTAATTCAGTTCTTGTTTTAACATAAGAATCATAATTACCACCATACATTTGAATACCCTTTAATCTCATATCAATCATATTAGTACAAACACCATTTAAGAAATCTTGAGAATGAGAAACCAAAATCAAAGTACGATCAAATCTCTTTAAATATTCTTCTAACCAAACACAAGCAGCTAAATCTAAATGAGCAGTTGGATCATCTAATAATAAAAGAGTTGGTTTAACGAATAAAGCTTTTGCTAAAGCAACACGCATTCTCCAACCACCAGACATATCTCTGGTTCTCTTTTTAATGGTAATGGCATTAAAACCTAAACCAGTTAAAATAACGGCAGCTCTTGATTCAAAAGTTGAAGGATCCATGTCATCAATTTTTTCATATATACCTTCTAAGGCAGGATTTTCAGGACCATCCTTAACGATAATCTCTTCAACCAAATCTTCCAATCTTTTCAATTCATGTTCAGCTTCTCTAACAACATATTCCAAAGCAGAGAAATCGGTAGGACCAGCAGGCTCATTCAATAAATAAACATCAATGTGTTCAGGAACAGGATATTCTCTAGCAGCCAAGGCTTTCAAGAAGGTGGATTTACCACAACCATTTTCACCTAACAAACCATATCTACGACCATAATTCAATTCCAAGGTAGTATCTTGAATCAAAACTTTACCGTGGAATAAAAGGGAAACAGAGGATAATTTCAAATCTCTGGAAGTTGGTAAAGATTCCAAAACACCGGTGGTGACTCTATCAGATAAACCATATTCATCAGTTTGTAATTTCAATTTATCAATTTGAGTTTCAATATCATCAACATCTTTATCTTCGGAATCCTTAGCTGCTTGTCTCTTGGTTTTCTTGGTAGTTTTACCAGCAGCGGATTTTTGAGCTTCTTTCTCCAAACGTTTTTGCTCTCTTTTAGCTTTTGATGCAGACACGGCAGACATATTTGTTGAGTTACTGTAAGAAAAAGAATAGAAGGAATAAAAATTGAACAAGTGATTAAATAAAAAAAAAAAAAAGCATTGAAAAAAAAAATATCAAAGATTTTGGGCAGTGGAAAATAGAACAAAAAAAAAAAAAAAAAAAAAAAAAAAAGGAAAATTCACAGTATGTGCAGTTCCAGAGTTGAAAAACACCAACCGTACAACATGAAAATGTTTACAGAATAGCCACGAAATACCTACATAATGACTACTATAGACCTACAGGAAAGTATTAAGCGTCCATGATTTTGATTGTGGTGTTGTTGTGTTGTTGTCACTTACAAAACTATATTCATCCCTTTTGCAATTTCAACGTCAATTGCTGTTGAAAAAAAAAAAAAAATAAAAAAAAAAAGAAAAAAAAAAAAAAAAAATTCTGCGATGCTTTTTTTTTTCTTTTCTTTTCTTCAGACTTCGATTCTCTTACTCTTAGTGCACTGCACATTACTAGTGATGGAATGTATCCAATGATGCAGATGTAGTATGTCACAGTATTTCACTGTATATCAAAAGAGTATACAAAACCGCCAATGGTTATCACTTGTCGTGCTCTCTCTTACATTTGAACGTGGAAGAAAATTCATTACGTAATCGATTTTTTCCCTGTTTCTGCTTTGTCGAAATTGTTTTGTGTCATGTTTTAAAACACCCGTACATTCCAAATTACTTGATGTACGGATGTCTTGTATTGGCGGCAATTTTATGAGGCAGCGGCAAAGTTTTTTGGTGAAAAGCTTTAGAAAATTGTGTGTGTTCATACATGAAGTTGAGTACTCTTGTGACTTGTCCCACTTATTGAAACTACTTTAGGTCAATGAACAAGAAGTAGATTGATTACTGCTTGATCATTTGTCTTTCATATTTTGGTATTCAAGTTTACCCATTACTCTTCCCGAACAAAGGGCAGAAATTGAAACAACTGTCCTCACCGTGCACTTGCAACCACACAGACATATAATCACCATAACAATCGTCTCACGACAACAGTAACAAGTATGGGATTACCTCCAGATAATGACGAGTCGTCAAGACCATCACAACAAAAGATATCGGCCCCCATACCAATAAAACAAAAACAACAATTACAACTGCAACAACAACAACAACAACAACAATGGGCATTTCCTGCGTCCGATGAGTCGTTCCGATCATTAACTCCGAATACCCACAGTCGAGTTCAGAAGCGTAGACCTTCATATACCACCATTGAATCGAATCGAGAATCTCACTATAATTTAGACTATTCAGATAATCTAGATGAAGTTGAGCGTGAAAATTTAGATCCAAACTCTCGATTTTATGCCAGATCAAGACCAAGAACTATTAATTTACCTCGTCTTCTTCCATATAAAATTGAACTGCCAAAAGATCGGGCTAAATTTTTAAGTCATATTATATCTCATTTGTACATTGCCGTTAAATCCCTTGATATCCAGGGATCACTCTCAATCACCGCCAAGGATTTGGCTTCTTTAAGAGATGTCAGCGGATTATCAGATATAGATTTGGCATTAGAAACCAACTTATTTGAATCAAGTACTTCCAACACTACCACATCCATTGACGAGGATGAAGCCACCAACTATTTCCCAATGGAAGATATGGCGGGTGATTCTGATGACAGTGAATTTGAAGATGATGAAGATGACGATGATGCCGATATCGATGCTGAAGGTGATGAAGATGATACTAGTGACTCTGCAGTACAACATAAAAAATCTCCCAAATCAGCCGCCGTGGTTGGAGTCCGTATTTGGACTCATGAATTACTTGTTTGGCTCAAAATGAAGTATGATATGCCAATAAGTTTAAGAATGAGTCTTGCTAGAGTTTATTATGCCATTTGTTTATGTCGAGGTCAACACATAAATTTAAAAATATATGTTAAAACTTTTGAAATTTTAACCAAAGATACTGAATTTTTGAAATCTCAAGGTTTTGAACTAAATTGGGAAAATCTATATAATGAATTAAGCAGTCAATTTCCATCTATTGATGCTTCATTGGAACCATTTGAGAAAAAAGATTCTCGTCAATTACTTCGATTGGCTGAACGTGCATCATGTTTTTACACCCCTGATTCATTACCATTAATTTTTTCTAAGTTGGGTAGTAAATTTTCTATTCCTAATGCATCCCTCGTATTATCCTCAATGTCATTACTCCCACTTACATTCATCCCTGAAGGTCCCACTAATAAGAATGATATTCGTCATTACATTGCATCTTTATTTTATATTTGGAATAAATTAAGTAAAAGTTCCGGAATCGATTCTCATCTTACTTCACGTATTGGTACCATTGCCATGGCTTCCTTGATTGAATTAAATAAATCTCATACTCATCAATATTTACACTTGGGACAACTGGGTGTTTTCACCAATGATCAAATGGAATATATTGTTAGAGTTTTGATTAACAGTTTAAGTATTTCACCCGCCAAATATGGATCAATGAAGTCGAAATTTTTCCACGGTTTTGCTTCAGCTCTCGTGTTTTCAATCAATGGTAATAGCTGTCTTGAGAGAGATGGTATTATTCAACATTTGAAAACTTTGTTAAATGCTATTGAAAGTTATGTACATCCTTCAAATAGTGGTGAATGGACTCGTCCCATCTCCAAATTAATCTTGGCTTTAGTATATCAATTTCATAAACGTTTCAACCTTGAACGTGAAGTAAATGGTGATTTAAATAATTTGCCATCCCAATATTCCTTAACTGATGAAGTAATTGATACTTTTGTATCTATCTTCTTACCATTGATAAGAACAGGCCTTCAATCAAAACGTGAAAGTGCCACAGATGATTATTTATCATGTGCAAACTTACTCGCTTTTTTAAGACCTGAAATGGTCTTAGAATTTTTCACCGCTGATATTTATGAATCATTGGAAGGCGTTATATCAACTCATCGAGTTGTAATTGCCTTGAGATTATTAGAAGAATTATCTCGTTATTACGCTTCAACTCCAGTTTATCGAGTTCACTTAACAAGACTTTTATCATTAACACTTCCTGGAATTGATTCTAATGATTTAGAAAAAACAATTTATACCTTGAATACAATTGCTGCCACGGCTAATTTCGTACCATTTTATGATCTTACCAAGAATGAATCAGATGCTGGATTGGCATTGGAATTTACTCAATCTCATTTACAATATTTGCAAAGTAATATTTATAAAAATTATGATACCATTCAACAACAATTTGGTGAGATTACATTTGACTATAATGATGAATTGGAAATTTCGGCTTTGAAATCATCATCTTCTGCTTTCAAACCATTAATGCAAAGTTTAGCTCAAAAAATCTTTGTTTTACTCGAAAATATTCCTGATCCTTCAAAAAGTACTGGTATTGAAAAAGATCTATGTGAAGCATTACCAAAATTTTTATTTGTGGTTTTGGAAGCATTATCAGATGATATTTTCAAGAGTTTTAGAGACGAGTTTGTTAATTTCATCACTGAAAATACTTATTATACCATTTCTGATGTCATCGCTGGTGTCATGGGTGGTATCATTAAACGTGATCCAATATATATCAAAACTTTGGCTCCACTTCTCATGGATAAAATAAGGGATGAAATTATTGAGAATGGTGCTGGTGTTTCTCGTACTGGTGTTGATATTGTACCTCGTGATCAACCATTGTTTTGGAATTTAACAATTTTGAATGAATGTATTGGTAATGGTAATCAACATATTGTTGATATTGGTAAAGAATTGAATGAATTCTCATTCTTTATCATGGAACACGTTAAAGGACCAGCAGTATTTTCAAGTTCATACCTTTTAAATCAAATTTTACAAGCAACTACAAAAATTAAATTAGTTGAGAGTAGATTAATTGCTCCTGCTTATGAAGCTAAACATGGAGTAGATGAAAAATGTTGGGGTGGATTTCAATTTGACGACTATCGTTTTTCAAAAGAATCATTAACTTTTGAATGGTTCATACCCTCGGATAAAGAAGTAAAATTTGCCACTGATACTTTTAACGATCATGTTACCAAGCTTTTGAAGAACACCCAATCATTGATCAAGCATTATTCAACAGATGCTGAAAGTACCTCATCGTTACACGTGACTGATGAACTTAGAATGAATTTTCTTTATTTGAGTTATGCCCTGAGTGGTATTTCATTTTTATTAGATCCATCGTTTGAAGAAGATATCCCCCAATTAAGTCAACATCAATCTCAATCGATTCAACAACGTCTCAATTTACTCAATCAAATAAGACTGTTTAAGAACGCTAAACAATCAGGTAAAGATGAGTTACGTCTTGATACACTTCACGAGAACTTACAGAAAATCGTGGAAGATATTGGTAATAATGACTTGGTAGACTACATGATTGATTATGATAAATTGGAAGGGTTTCATCCATCTCAAAATGATGATGAAGACGAAGATATGTCCAAAAATTCACGTCTTAAAATTGATCATGCAAACGATCGTTATTCAAGCAGTAAGGAACAATATAGCAAATCAGGCTCACCTGAGAATTCAATTGATCCTTCGGCGAGGGCCACTCCATCTATTGAAGGTATCGATATGTCTACAATGAATCCAGGGATCACTTTCAGAGAAAGGAAACTTTATACATCTAGATATTACTTTGGTGATGATATGGAAGCCAGAAGGTCCAGTGAACTTTATCTCAAAATTCACAAGACTCGTTATTTAATCGGGAAAAGTTTACATATTATCGGAAAGTTTATGCTTGCAAAATTTTATGACAATACTAAACTTTTCAAACATTACTTATATGCTTTAAATATTTGGTTTTCTGATGTTGGGAGAGAGCGGACACTTGAAAATAGTCATGCCAAGATCAATCTTGCTTATGTTGAAACCATTCAGCAAGTAAACAGAGTTAGAAAGCCATATACTAGAATTCTGTTTGGTAGTAGAATTGAAGGGTACCACAATCTTCGTGTGGCGTTACATTCCACTTCTAGAACACAAACTGATTTAGACAAACAATTACTTGAAGATGTGGTTAAAATGTCATTTTCCACCTATGCTATAATTGCGGGTGCAGCTAGGGTGACATTAGTAGATGCCATGAAGAGATTGAATGGTTCATATAATGTGATTGTTCGTTTATCGTTTAGGTATTTGACTAAAGCTCTCGATGAGAGAAACCACAAGGTGATTGAAAGTGGATTGAATATTTTCGGCTTAAGAAGAATCAAACACAAAATCAGAAATGATTATTTCAACCTTCAAAAATACATCGAGTTATTACACCGTTGTTTAACAATGGATAGTGTTGAGGTGAATGATATCGCTCAAAAGCTTTTCAAGAGTGTTTATAATAGCATTACTCCGCCTAGTAGTGTCTGTTTAATCGATCATCTGGAAATCGATAGTATAAGACCACCTGATGAGTTTATCGACTTGGAGATTAAGGCCGTTCGCATGGCCAAGGAGAAAAAGAGAAAGTTATACTATGAGAAACTCGCCAAGTTGGAAGATAGTGTTAATTACAATGAAAAACATAATTCTCACTGGAAAATTACTTCCTTAAATTTATTTATGTTGATTGATTTACAACTTGATTTGCAAATTCCGGTCAATAACGATACTTTCCAACTTTTAGCCAAGGAGGCCTCGAGTGACCATCCCATCATTTCCCGATTAGCATTGAAGGGTATTTCTAAGCTCGTCAATAAACTTTACGTGCTTCAACTATTCAACTACAACATTCAGAATGCTTACGATTATTCTTTCATTCCCAAAGATTTCAAGGTTATTAAAAGCAGTCCTCAAAGTGACTCATCTTATCTGAATTTATGGAAAGATGAAATCAGAAATACCGAGAATCCCCAATTTTTCATTGATCATAAAGCCAATACCGGGTGGTTATTCTGGGATCATGATATGTTAGCTGTCACTCCAGAAGCATGCGACTCCATATCGTTACGTGAACAGGATAGTCATATTCTCAAAGCTTTTTGTAACTGTGTTACGAAAGATTGGTTCATCAATATTGTTAAATTATGGATAACTGACAATGAATCAACTTCAGCTTTCCAGGGTACCGATGTGTTCCTTACCGCTACTATTATATTCTTAATTTCAAACGGATACATTGAAAATTTTACATTTGATCAATTTTTGGAAGTTGTACAAGAGGTTTACGTTCCTGATGACAAAGGATCACACATTGTAATATGTGAATTATTAGCGGGTTCTCTTGTTGGATCAAAAACCATCAATCAAAGCTTGATAAAGAAACGTGACGACTTTATTGTCAAATTTTTAGGTAATATTTTTGAGCATGACTTATCGCCTGATAATGCAGGTGTTTGGAGTATATTCCTGTGGTGGGTGCCTTCTCATATTGACTGGCGTCGTTTCCCGGCCGTTACTGACGTTGTGACTAAATTCCGCATCAATTCTGAGTCAGACTCGGCTATCAAAGAAGCCACTAGGCTCGGATTTGTAAGATCTTTTATTGCTGCTGTCACATGGACATATTCAGATCCTGATGCTACATTGCAAATGTGTCTTGACAATATAAATAATCGTTATCAGGCTATAAGAGATCAAGTTGGATCACTCATAGCCATTACATCATTCACATATTTCACTGAGTCAGTGGCCAGTGGGGACAAATTCGCAGATGCCTGTAACAGAGATGGTGGTATGGAATTATACAATAACAGCAAAAATACCAAACTTTTGAAACTGATTCCTCCTTTATTTGAACTAATTGAAAAATGGAGATTGGAAGTTGTTAATTTGTCACCTCAAGAGATTTTGAAATCAAATTATATTTATGCTGCATCCACAGTTTTAATGTGGTTGAGGCAGGCATTGAATACCAGCATTAGTATTTTATATCAAGATTTTGTCGATGTTCATATAGTCCCATTTTTACTCAAATTGATCAACATGAAGGATGTATGTCAATTGGGTGATATAGACCCAATAACTCCTTTCAAAAGGGTTAGCCAAATTCCTTATAATAAGAACACCTTAGAAAAAGTGGTTGTGATGTTGGAGAAATACTCACTGGAAGATTTGAATGTGGTGCAATCCATAATTTTGGGAGAATTTACGGAAACGTTGTATTTCAAAAATTTGTTTGCATTGAGCGCTACTCAACGTCAACGAATCATCAATTTTACTACTCAATTGATATACCATAAAAATGTTCAAGTACGTGAACTGGCCGCCTCAACGTTATCGGGACTTATTCATACTTCACCTCCTGATGAAGTAAATAAATTGGTGCAAGATTATACCGCCAAATACTCTACTGATTTGGATAAAATTCGTAAGAAGTATAAGAAGACTGGTTTCAAAAACATAAGCACCGAAGATAGTATTGGCTTACATGGTGCCACACTTGGTTTGGGGGCGTTAGTACATGCCTTCCCCTTTTTATCGCCTCCACCTCAATGGGTACCTCAAGTATTAACCATCATTGCGAATAAATGTACTGGTATTCCAGGAGTTGTTGGTAAAGCGGCAAAAGATATATTGGGTCGGTTCAAGAAGACTCGTCAAGATTCATGGCACATTGATAGTAAAGTATTCAACGAGGAACAGATGCAAGATTTAGAGGGTGTACTCTGGAAGAGTTACTTCATTTAATTCTATATAGCAATGAAAAAGAAGAAACGGAAAATTTGCAGCTTTGAACCCTTGCCTTTTTTTTTTTTTTTATGTATCGCGGTAATCAAATACGAGCCCGAAAAAAGAAAAAAGAAGAAAAAGAAATAAAAAAAATTAAACCCGTTATCGGCATCACTTCTTATAATCAATTGTTAAGCTTATGCATACAAGGTAAATAGTTTATTCAATAAAACAGTTATTACGAAAGATATTATTTTATTAGGTATAGATTAATTAATATATGCAATAGTTTTTCTTTGAGAAAAAATGCTAGTCAGTGAGTGAAAGCACAAAAAGAAAAGAAACAAATGAATCCGAGTATATGGTGAAAAGATTAATTTTTTTCATCCATTTCTGGAGCATAAGCATACTTGGAATGTTTTCTGATTCTAGCACCAAAGAAGTAAAACAAGTATGGAATAGCACAACATGCTAATGAAATGAAAGCCATCAAAGTTGAAGCCCATTGATCACCTAATCTATGATACATTTGAATGGTAAACAATGGAACACAAGCACCCCAAACCGATCTAACGAAAGTTTTAGCAGCTAATCCACTAGCAGCATAATGTTGATAAGAATCAACAATGTAGTTATTTGCGGGGTTATACAAGGTACAGAATCCGAAACCAACTGCCAAACCACTGAAACAAGGACCGGCCCATGAAATCCAGGTGTATGAACTCCAAGCAAAGGAAAACATACCAATTGGAATTGACCAACATGAGTACATCATTGGAATCAAACGAAGTTCAGGAGGAGGTAATTCACCACGATCACGATAAGCAGCAGCACGACGATTATAATCTTTATTGATGAAAGGAGCAATTGCAGTAGCGAGAAGTACCCCACCACCAATTGGTAAGAACATTAAGGAGGTAATCACAGGTGAGAAACCTTTACCTTCTTGGAAAACAACGGGATAAGCAAAGAAGAACATATAAAGTAAACCATAAACAACTGACATGTATAAAGTAATGAGGAAAACAATCAATTCTTGTAAAAGAACAAGAGGACGTAAAACAGAAACTTTAGCGATTTCAGCCACGGATCTGGTTTTCAATTCACATAATGCTTTATAAGAATCATCACCGGTAACAGTTCTTAATTTTTTAGCTCTTCTTTTAAGTAAAGTTGAACCATGAGTTTCTGGAACCAAACTAGCAAATAAAACATAAACAGCAAATGCAATAATGAGGAAAATCCAATAAACCCATCTCCAAGATTCTGAGGGGGAGGTATTTTCATAACCACGGGTAATCAATGATGAGCCAGCCCCCAAGATTGGACCCAACACAGGACCCAAGAATGGAGCGGCACTGAAAACAGCCATGGCTTTACCTCTTTGTTGAATTTCCCAAATATCAGCCAAACTACCACCAATAAGAGTCATGGGAGCGGAAAAGAAGATCCCATCAATCAAACGACAAATAAGTAAAGTGGCGATATTTTGAGCCAAAGCACAAGGAATAACAAAAATAACGGCCAATGCCAAAGTTGAAAGATAAACGGCATTACGACCCAATTCTTCTGATAATCCAGCAAATAAAAGTGGACCAAAACCAAAACCAAGTACGAATACGGTAACTTCAGAAAGAATCATTACTTCCAAGCTAACACCGAAGTAGCCACAGGGTAATTCGATATCACCAGTAACAACGGCACTACCTAATGCCACCACCAAACAAACAAGACCAAGTAAAAAAGTTAATAACCATTTACGACCAGTTGAAAAATTTTTAGGATTAACTTTATCACCTTCAACGAATTCAACAATTCTTAAACCAGTTTGTTGATCGACTGGGTATTTCCATTCATCAGCATCATTAAAAGTAGATTGAGGATCAGGATGAGTAGTAACTTTAACTAAATCATAAGGTTGTTCCAATGGTCCCAAAACACCGGCATCTTCTTCTAATTTACTAATGACTTTTTGTACACCTTCATTTTGACTTAAGTCTGAATGAGCTCGCGAATTGACTCTACTGAGTTGAGGTTGCTTTGTGTTTGCAGCTTCATATTTGGCCACACTGGCGGTATCATCAGTAAGAGAATTTGATGATGACATATTGACTGGTGATTTTATTCAAGCAAAAAAGTGTGGAAAACAAAAAAAAAATACTCACAAGCTGTTAGACGTAGGAAAGTCCCTATATATATCCATTTAGGACAAAGGGTATATATTGTTTGGCATTGTTTTTTATTTTTATTATAATTTTTTTTTTTTTTGTTTGTTTTGGGTATAATATCAGATTATCCATGGATAATTATGGCTGCTTACAAAAACAGGAAAAAAAAAATTTTTCTTTTTTTCTTTTTTTCTTTCTTTTTTCTTGCTTTAGCCTTGACTTTTGCTTTCAGTTTGTTTTGTTTCCCTTGGCGAGTTGTCCATGATCAACATTGACTGATACTTGGATGATGCAATTAAGATTCATCCAAGATCAAAGAAGATGCTAAAATGGGCATCAAAACCCGAAGCCAAACAAATGAAAAAAAAAAAGGACAAAAAAAGAAAGCAAAATCAAAAACAGAAACCAAAAGAAGAATCGAAGAATCGAAGTCAAATAATTCCGCCGTGCGCTTTAAGAAGCAAAAGCCACTTCATCTGGATTTTGATTGTTTCTTTTTCAATTCTTATTTCTTTTGTGACCGACGACTGCATTTTGTTTTTGGCACATCGGCCCAAATTTTGGTTTTTTTTCTTTTTTTTGGAAAAAAATCTCGCAACGTCGGCGTTTAATTAACTTACCGAAATACGACGACACGCCCGTACACACACACCCGAGACATCGATATCCAACTAGGCCTAAACTGTCAGCCAAGGAATGGGTGTAGTTAAGCTGTAGGTATGAGCTGTGTAGATTGTGTAGACTGTGTAGGTTGTGTAGGTTATTGGTGGTGTGGGTTGTGTAGCGGCTGCTAAGTTGTTGAGACGGTTTGAACGATAATCGTCAGGATTGTCATGATAACCACCAAAGTCATGGCATTATACAAAAATAAGCCAAGAACTTGGCTCCAGGAGAAAGGTGTTTCTTTATAAACCACCATGGCCCATGGTTACTACGGTTGCAGCGGTAGTATATTCTATGGTCAGTATGGTCAAGCCGTACCAAACAACCCTTTTTCACAATCACAATCAAAAATAACGCGTCGGCGAAAAGCGCTAGATGCCGATATTACATAAGCAAAGCGCATCTGATTACATAATTATTTTTTTCACTCTTTATATTTTTTGCTGCAAAAACGGTAACCGATGAGTACAAAGAAGAATAACATAAGGAAGAAAGAGAAGAAACCGACAAGAGAAATAAATAACAAAAGAAACAATCAGCAAAAGAAAGAACCAAGGAAATAAACAGAATTAGAAAGAGAAGGAAATAAATGAATTGAAAATGGGATTTTTACAAAAAGGAGATGATTTTTCCAAAAAGAAGTGAGCGGTCAAAAATTTACTTCCAATTCTTTACTAATCGAGAAAATATCTAAACTTCCATTTTGACTACAAGGCACTTGCTAAAAGTACTTTTATATATTTGCTAACGGAAAATGTTTACTCCTTATATATTGTATCAAAGTATTGAGCATGTGTAAAGACTAAATCCCGGCTTCAACATCTTCACAAACGTTTTGGTTCTTCAAATGACTAAACTTACGACAACCCTTTTTTTGCAATATGAAGTAGAAAAGATAAATACGCCTTATGTTTTGGTAGTCGCTCTTCTCCTACTGCCTCATAACAGGTTTTTTTTTGGCAAAAGGCGACGAAAGTCACGTGATTTTCTCTATTCACTCCGTCGGAGCCTCCACATATTTCCACGAATAATTTAATGATAACAGTTCACATTAATAGGAGACAAAATTCCTTTAATGGATCAGTACAGCGGATATCAAATTGACTACTTGATGATACATGCTAAATGACAGTACCAAAAATGCTCGATAATCGTAAACTCAGTAACAAAATAATAACAGAAACAAAATTAATCTATGTTACTTTCATCGAAAGCACAATTACTATACTCGACAAAGATTTCATTAGGAAGACATGGAGAGCCTTTAGAGCTGATGAAATATAATGAATCCTTTCCAGTTGATGAAATATAATGAGTCCTTTCCCGTTGATGAAATATAACGAGTCGATGGAATACAGTCTTGTGTCAAGTTTTAGAAAAAATGACAAACGTACGGGTGTTTCTTTTTTCTGGCGCCGCGGAGACTCCGGCGGAATATAAAGGAAAAAAAAATCAATTTAAATAAACTTTTGAAGATATAAAAAGATTGCAATAATTCCCCAGATTTTTTATTATACTAAGAATTGGAATAGTTAACAAATATCCAATGTCACAATCATACAGGTTATATCATGCTACTTTTATCCATACTCCCTCACTTGAATCAGGTTTGGTGATTTGTCCCAATTCTTTACTTGGTATTGATTCAAATGGAACTATTGATTATGTCAAATTAAATTTATCCCCACAAATTGATCCACTCACGATTTTTAAATCGGATAATCCAGATATCGAATTTGAATTTATTGATTATTATACTAATCAACCTCATAAATTTCTTGCTCCTGGTTTTATTGATACTCATATTCATGCCCTGCAATATCCTAATATTGGTATTGGATTAGGTGTTCCACTTTTACAATGGTTACAAGATTATACATTTGCTTTAGAAAAACGATTTAGTAATGATGGGAATTTAGAATTGGCTGATTTAATTTATCGGAAAGTAGTTACCAAAACTTTATCACTGGGTACTACTTGTGCTTCATATTTTACCACCATTGATTTAAAAACTTCTGAATTGATGCTGAAAATTTTAAATCAACTGGGTCAACGTGGATACGTGGGGAAAGTTTGTATGGATTGTAATGATACAGATACAACTTATCAACAACCAGCAGAATCATGTTTAACAGATATGCATCAACTAATTCAATATTGTCAACAATTTACATCCGTTAAACCAATTGTTACTCCTCGATTTGCTCCTGTTTGTACTCGTGATCTTCTTGATAAATTAGGTAAATTAAGTGAAAAACATAATTTACCAATTCAAACTCATATAAGTGAAAATTTAAATGAATGTCAATTGGTGGCTGATCAATTTCCTGAATGTAATGATTATGCATCAGTTTATCATGATTATAAATTATTAACTTCTAAAACCATATTGGCTCATGCAATTCATTTGAATGATGATGAATGTAAATTGATTAAACAACAACAATGTTCAATTAGTCATTGTCCTACTTCAAATTCATTTATATCAAGTGGTGAAGCACCAATTCATAAATATTTATATGATTATAATTTAAATGTTTCATTAGGTACTGATGTTTCTGGTGGTTATGATTCTTCAATTTTGGGAGTAATGAAACATGCTATTTTGGTATCACATCATTTAGCAATGAAATCAAATCCAAATGTTAAACTTTCAATTGGTGATGTTTTTTATATGGCTACTCAAGGTGGTGCTATTGCTGTTGATCAAAAGGATCAATTAGGTAGTTTTGAATTGGGTAAAAAATTCGATGCTCAATTGATTGATTTGGGTACTACCAATTCAAATGTTGATGTATTTGATTGGCAATTACCATTATCAAAAATGTCAATTGATGATCAAAAAATTAAGGTGATTGATTTAATTAATAAATGGATTTTTAGTGGTGATGATCGAAATTGTATTAAAGTTTGGGTACTGGGTAAATGTGTTATTGATAAACAAAATGATAAATGGGTAGTTGTTTAATTCTTATTATATATTAAAATTATTTATTCTTGAAAAAGAGGTATTAGATACTAATGTATTTTGTAAGAGGTATTGTATATTGAATTATTTGTTTTGAAACAGCGAAATTAACCATTAGTGTTTCTCATCCATTTCTGGAGCATAAGCATATTTGGAATGTTTTCTGATTCTTGCTCCAAAAAAATAAAACATGTATGGGATAGCACAACAAGCTAATGAAATGAATGCCATTAAAGATGATGCCCATTGATCACCTAATCTATGATACATTTGAATGGTGAACAATGGAACACAAGCACCCCAAACCGATCTAACGAAAGTTTTAGCAGCTAATCCACTAGCAGCATAATGTTGATAAGAATCAACAATGTAGTTATTTGCGGGGTTATACAAGGTACAGAATCCGAAACCAACTGCCAAACCACTGAAACAAGGACCGGCCCATGAAATCCAGGTGTATGAACTCCAAGCAAAGGAAAACATACCAATTGGAATTGTCCAACATGAATACATCATTGGAATCAAACGAAGTTCGGGAGGAGGTAATTCACCACGATCACGATAAGCAGCAGCACGACGGTTATAATCTTTATTGATGAAAGGAGCAATTGCAGTAGCGAGAAGTACCCCACCACCAATTGGTAAGAACATAACACCGGTAATAACGGCCGAAAAGCCTTTACCTTCTTGGAAAACAACGGGATAAGCAAAGAAGAACATATAAAGTAAACCGTAAACAACTGACATGTATAGAGTCATAAGGAAGACAATTAATTCTTGTAAAAGAATAAGAGGACGTAAAGCAGAAACTTTAGCGATTTCAGCCACAGATCTAGTTTTTAATTCACACAATGCTTTATAAGAATCATCACCGGTAACAGTTCTTAATTTTTTGGCTCTTCTCTTTAATATAGTACTGGCATGAGTTTCTGGAATAAATGCCAAAAATAAAAGATATATGGTAAAGGAAATAAGGAGAAATACCCAATATACCCATCTCCAATTTTCAGAAGGAGAAGCATTTTCATAACCACGAGTAATCAATGAGCAACCAGCTCCTAAAACAGGACCTAAAACAGGACCCAAGAATGGAGCGGCACTGAAAATAGCCATGGCTTTACCTCTTTCTTGAATAGCCCAAATATCAGCCAAACTCCCACCAATGAGAGTCATGGGAGCGGAAAAGAAAATACCATCAATCAAACGACAAATAAGTAAAGTGGCAATATTTCGGGCCACGGCACAAGGAATAATGAAAATAACGGCCAATGCCAAAGTTGAAAGATAAACGGCATTACGACCCAATTCTTCTGATAATCCAGCAAATAAAAGTGGACCAAAACCAAAACCAAGTACGAATACGGTAACTTCAGAAAGAATCATTACTTCCAAGCTAACACCGAAATAAGCACAGGGTAATTCGATATCACCAGTAACGATGGCACTACCCAATGCAACAACCAAACAAACCGAACCAAGTAAGAAAGTAATCATCCATTTGTGAGCAACAGATAGATTTTTTGGATTCAGTTTATCGCCTTCAACGAATTCAACAATTCTTAAATTTGTTTCTTGATCGACAGGGTATTTCCATTCATCAGCATCATTAAAAGTAGATTGAGGATCGGGATGAGTGATGACTTTAACTAAATCATAAGGTTGTTCCAATGGTCCCAAAGAACCAGCATCTTCTTCTAATCTGGTTATGACTCTTTGTACACCTTCATTCAGACTTTGTTCGGAATGGGCATGTGATATTATGTTGCTAAGTCTATCATTATTATTATTATTGTTGTTGGATGGTGCTCCATCAACTTCATATTTAGAAACGCTTTCATCAGTAAAGGAATTTGTAGATGACATGTTTGCTTAATTAAATATTGATTATCAATTTGAATGAGAAACCCATTACCTTATATATAAATCAAAAACCATTTGGACGTCATAAGTTTTTCCAAGATGTCTCATATAATCTATAAAGGGAAATACGACTACGAGGCATAATTCATAGACCGACCATATATATTGGCCGACATTTCTTTTCTTGTCTTTTTATTTTTTTTTTACTGTTGTTTCTTTTTTTCTTGTTTAACTAGTGAAAGACTTCATGTAAATAGAAGTATCCTAATGACCCAAATTGGGAACTAGTACTTCGCAGCCTGCAAACAAGCATGGAGATTAAATCATGATGAGCCACCATGAAGTCGGGCGTATTTCAAGGCAACAATTCAGAAGCGAACGGCTGAAAAAAAAAAAAGAAACAGAGAAAATTAAATTCTCGCAAAATCGGCCCATAATAAAAAAAAAAAAGGCTTTTTTTGTTGTTTTTCGCGGGGGAAAAGCCGATCAAATGAGAAATATTGCCG
This sequence comes from Hyphopichia pseudoburtonii, assembly GCA_003856775.1. NCBI lineage: Eukaryota > Fungi > Ascomycota > Pichiomycetes > Serinales > Debaryomycetaceae > Hyphopichia > Hyphopichia pseudoburtonii. Next base: position 672,184 of record CP024758.1, read on the forward strand.
CAAATAAAAAAGAAAAGGGAACAGTACCGGGGAGTGTATTTGTTGGAGAGCAAGTAATATATGAATCAGGTTTGGGAGCACAAAGGAAGATGAAAAAGAGCGCAGTCGGTCGATACAATCAACAAAAGTAACCATTGCACAATAAGGGAAGCTTTCGGATGAGGAGGCTAGGATAGGCATAACCGAGCAAATTAGTTCGGTAAGACTCATCAATTGGGCTCTGTTGAAAAAACGGTAAGAGAATTATTGTAGGCAGCCACCAATGGGACTTTCGGTTTAGTGTTGAATACAATGGTCTTTCTACAAAGATTACAAATGCAGAAGCATAAGCTTGTGATAGCCAGATCAACTATTGTCTAACCCAGGAAGGAGAATACTTGAAGCTTGCTTTCGGAGTTTAACTTCTCTTGAACTTAGTATATTTTTCGTGGATCTCATCAATCTGTTGACTGATACCAGCAAGACTCGTATTTGGGACATCAATGTTCAAACACCGTTTAACAAGTGCATATACACTTCAGTTTCCTCTTTTTATTTGTGATCTACAAGTAGGCACAAAAGTGTGTTGATTGCTTTTATGATTTAAATTATAAAAAAGGATATACTATAGGATATGAGAGAACCGAAAACATGCAGATTGAAATGCAAAGAATATAACGAGGAGAAATGACAAAAAAATAAAGATATTTTTAAGCATTTATGCCACTTCAAAATCATCCTTACCAAAGTCAGGAGTACCACCTAAAGTAGCGTAGATATCACCCACATAATTTTCTGGTTTATATTTCAAACCCTTTTCATAAGTTGATGTCCAATGAGTTAATACATCATGAATAAATGGTTCACCAGCACGAACCAAATTATCTAATGAAGCTTCAATTCCACCTTGATCGGCATCATTAAAAAATCCCACGGTATTGTTAGCCCATGATGGAGGAGGTCTGGCAAAATCTGAAATAGTTCTCATAACCACAACACGAGAATAATCAACCAAACCATATTTATCCAATCTGGTGAAAGCTTCCAAAGATGCATTATCTTCTTGAGCGGTTGAACAATAGTCAGCACTACCATTAGTTAAAAGTTTGGCATAACCACCGAAATAATCACCCAAAACATTACCAAAGAAATAATTATCACTAGTCAAGACATCACATTTGGTAATGGTTGGTAATGAAGTGGCAGCGGTTTGATTATATAAGGCTCTAAATTTAGCATTGGCTTTGGTACCATTATTTAATTTAACTTTTAAAGCCAATTCAACGGCACGATCTCTTAAATTTTCATTAAGTTCAAAAACTTCGGTACCATAAACATTAGCGGGATATTCCCATGGTTCATCAACACCATAACCAAAGTAACCACTGGTCCAGTTAGGATTGGTTTTAATGTATTCACGATAATCAACTTGATATTGTAAACCAACTTGTACGGCATATTTGGCAAATGTAACCCCACCCAAAGTTGTATAATCAGGTTCACCACCACCAATACCAGCAATAAGGAAATAAGTTTTGGTAAAATCAAACAAAGGAGATAACAATAACGTGGTTACTGAGGATGCAGCATTAATTTCACCTTCACCAGTAGTCATTTGACAAACGGAATAATTGGTGGTACAATGAATAGTGGGGTATAAAGGTGATAAACCAGGTAAGGTAAGATTATGAACGAAATCCAATGCTTTTAACCAAGGATCTCTTTCTAATTCAAACATGGAAATGACAAATGCTTTTGGTTGGAAAACGGCGTATGGTTTACCATAAGCGGTTTGTAAATCATTGTTGGTATCAGTGACGTCTTCAATACTAGCTTCGGTAGCATTGATGGTACGTTTGATCAATGGTTGTGCTAAGGTAGTACCGAATAAGGCAGCGGTTGAAACCACGGCTATAATTTTGGAAAACTTCATTCTTGATGATAAAGAAAAGTTACAAGAATTGAATTAAAGGAAATGAAGGCATGTTTATATATATGATAAAATATATTGGTCATTTCCATTGTCACCACAACCAATAATGTTGAACAAAACCTATCGCAATGAGCTATGTTTACTCGGGCCTATTAATTTTGATTAATTAGGCAATGCTTATCGGTAAAATAGAGAACAAAAGAAAAAGAAAAGATTGACTTCGTTCACGGCATCTAAAAACGCTTTTGGAATTACCACAAAAGTCAAAATTATTACCATTTCCGGAATGACATCGGCAAATCTAGTAATTGTTTCATAGGCACACAAGGTCGTAAATTCACACTCTGATTTTTTATTTCACCAATAACCATTCATAGTTATCCACTCATGGATTGAACGGCACCATCGACTTTTCCAAAACTTTGTAGCAATTTCCTTATCTCTTCTGCAACCCAACCGTTATTTTTCAAAAATTTTTCACTTCTATCTTTTTTTCCTTCCCTTTTTTTTTTTTTTTTGTTTTGTGTGGTGGTTTGGCCAAATTCATTAATGAAATCTCCCAATGAGGAAATTGTAATGAGAGTTACAGTTACACAAAATTAACGCCCAAAAAGCAAAGGTCAAGTTTCATTTTGATCGAAATTAGCATAATAAACCCCTATCTTTGATTCTTCCCCTTCAGATACATCTAGTGAAGATATTGAGCTTTGGAAAAAAAGGCATTAGCACATGCAAGTGAAGGAGCTGCAATTTAGCCAGACGGACTTAACGGATCAATTGAGTTTGATTCCATATATAGGATGCAGATACAAAGAATTTGCACTTTTCTCACTAAAATTGTATCCAACTAGCGAGTCCTGTGGTGAGCTTAGTGTTGTTCCTACGCAAGCTGACGCATAGCGGAGTTCAATCATGATTTTTCTTTTTTCTTACAGTGCAGCATTCAATTATATATCAACATAAATGGTATTCGAAGAAAATACTAATATGGGCCACCACCCGTACCCCATAACGTAATAACATGGTATTTCATAGTGTAATTAGAACGAACGCCATAATCATATCAGAAAGAGCGGCAAAAATTAATGAAAATGTCTCTAACTGCTTAAAATAAATGTCTCTCACAGCTTAATAAAAATGTCTCTCACAGCTCAAAAATAATGTCTTACCTGATATTGATAAAATGTCTCCCCTGATTTTACCGGAATATCAGATATAATTTAGCTCAACTTCCGGTATGAATGTATGTAAACCGTCTGCGCGAATCCGGTTGGAAAAGACCGGTTAGCATTACTGAAATTTTATTACGAACGAAAACTAATTTATTGTACATACCATTACTCAAAATCATTTATATTGTTGACGTATTAAATATATTTAGATAAATACGAGATCCTCATCATAATTAAATAATATTAAATTATTAATTAAATTTTTATTTAATATTATTTAATTACTTTACTTTTACCAATGAATTCTAGTTATTTTAGGCTTATCTTACCATGTATAATAATATTACTTTGCAATTTACATCATGATTTATCTACATTAGAACATTTGATTTTATGTACCTATCTTCTTGATTGTTTTTTTCAAAGATTATTAGCTAATTCGGATGAGAAAACAAATAATCAAAAAACTTAAATCCTGACATAGAATCATCAAAAAATTAGCCAGTCACTGACATCGAATGTCAAATTGATTATGTTCTTAGCTTCTATATAGTTCAATAAATATATTTATCAAATCATACAAAAAATAGGTGAAATGTAGCCCAAAAATCAGTAATGTTTCCTTCTTATTTATTTGTACAAACATCATATGAAATACATTAGGGCTAATGAAAAATCAATATCCTCAATATAATATTTTGTTCATCATTAAGACGATTATTATTATTTTCTTATCTTGTAAAAACTAATTTCAACATCTATCTTAAGAACAATTTGAAAGTGAAAGGCGGATTTATTATATTCAGGGCTCATTTCTTTCTGAAAGTTATCTTTCTGGAAGACTGATGTCAAACAACCCGGCGCTTATGTTGCAAGTGCACCCACCATAGTGATGGAGATACAAGAAGATTTCAAAGGCTTGGAACAAATGAAACTTTTAGAAAAGGCTCAAATTTCACATCAGGATATTAAGTATAACATGTTCATGAGAGAATAAAATTTTGTGACTATTGGTTGTACATTATACGCTTTTTGCCGAATTTGTACTCGAATTTAACTGTACAACATCATTGATGATGTATCGACAATAAACTACATATTTCATGTCTGTAAAAATTGTTATAAAACTATAATAATTAGATAGATCATTTTTATACAAAATATTACTATTTACATTAATTTCTTACCACATCTTTCAACCCACCAAAGGGTAAAACTTTTTCAATTCTATCGACATTACCAAACAACATACATAATCGATCAACACCACATCCCCAACCACCAGTTGGTGGTAAACCAAATTTCATCAGATCTACAAATTTCCAATCGGGTATCAAAGCTTCATTATCATCATGTTGTTGTTTAGCCAATTGTTGTAATTCAAATTTGGTAAATTGTTCAAATGGATTATTTTCTTCTTCGTATGCATTTACATATTCTTTACCATTTATGAAAACTTCAAATCGAAGTGAAATATCATATGATCGATCGGTATAGTTAATCATGGTTGATTTGGCCAATGGTGATAGCGCTGCTGGTTGATTATAGAGGAAAACAGGAGTATTGGGGTGATTCAGGGCTGTCATTGGTTCTAAAATTTGTGATGCAAGATTATCAAGTAATGCCAGGATTGAATTTGAATCACGAGGTAAGGGACAGTTAATTTGATTATGATATGTGACTAATGAAGACAGGTCTAACACAGAAGGTAGTTTGACTTTAGTTATTGATTCTAATGTTGGTATGAATTCATATCGAGGGAATTGACCCTGTTCAAATTGATTTAATGCAGGTAATGTTTTTTCAAGTAATGGAATGGATGAAGATTTCAATTCATCATATATAAATTTAAAAAGTTGTTCGGTAATATCAAATAATTGATTTAATGAAGTATACAGCTGATAAAATTCAACAGTGGTAAATTCTGGATTATGAGTCAGATCACAACCTTCATTTCTAAATTGAGGACCAATTTCGAAAACTTTATCAAATCCGGCAATCACCAATTTTTTCAACCATAATTCAGGAGCAACACGTAATTGTAATTCGGTTAATTTATTATCAGCATGTTGAGATAAATTATGTTTCAGGTGAGTAGTAAAGGGAAATGCATTAGCGCCGGTGCCACTGGTTGCTAAAATGGGAGTTGATACCTCCATAAATTGACGTTGTACGAAAAATTGACGAATCAGTTGAATTATACGAGATCGAAGCATGATGAGTTGTACCGATTCACGATTAACCAAATAATCAAGTACACGATTAGTGTTGATGGTAGCTCGATCAGTCAATTTATCTGGTATTGATAATAAGCAGGGTGATAACATGGTTAAAGGTTGTGATAATTTTAATGAAAGTTGACCCACATTGGTGGTTGATGCGAATCCAACAGCACTAATAGTATCACCACGACGAAAAAAATTATGTTGATTATAAAATTCTTCACGATCCATATTTAATTTTTTATTCAGGGCCACAAGTTGTAATTGAACATTATCTTGTATAACATCAATGAAGAACATTCCTTTACCTGATTTACGTACAGACTTGATTTTGGCTTCGACTTGAAATAGATTTTGGGACCATTCACGATTGGGATATTGAGAGAAGTCATGATCTTGCCAATCAGTAACAAATTGGGGGATACGGATAAGCTGATTTGATGATCTAGTTGAATTGATGGTGGGGTAGTATTGTGATGGAGATGATTCAATGATGGTTTTACGATGAGCATAGTTTAGTTCATCGGTGGTTGTTGATGACAACCGGATCTGGTAACGAGGTATTCGACGTGGATACTTCGTAATTAGTTTTATCAGCCTGCTAATCATTTTGAAGTTGACCCCGGATTTTCCATCAAAATTATGAAATTTTCGAATGATGGTTAACATTCGTAAATTTTGACATGCACTTTTTTGTTTCTTTTCGATCTCATTTCAAGGGTAAAACATCCGTGCATTTTTGGCTTTAACAAAAAAAAAAAAAAAAAAAAGAAAGAAAGAAAAAGAAATGTAACGTTACTTCGCTTTCTTTGTTTTTTTTTGTTTTGCGTTTTCTTCTCTCAGATCCAATTTGGCAAAAAGAGAAACCAAACGCGGTGAAATAAATATTTTTAATGGTTTGCCCCCTTAAGAGATAAGTAACAATTAGTACATACATATCATTTTGTTACTGATAATTACTGACTGCTCATATTGTTACTGATAATTACTGACTGCTCATTTTATTACTGATCATGTGTGACAGGTCATAAGTGACCTTATTTCTCATCCTTTTCCAATCATTTAATCAGTTTATAACTGATTAGACGGTCTTTGACAAAAGCCCCTTCTCTTTTTTCTTTTCTCCCCTGCTCCCAATAATCTGATGTTCTGAGACATGCGCCCTCGGCTATTGGTGATGATTTTTCTGTTGTTGTTTTTTTTTTTTTTTTTTTTTTTGCTGTGGGTGGTGGTGCATATAGCGTGCGACACGACACCACACGATTACAAACGAAAAGAATAATAATATATGTAGCAGGGAAATTTCATGAGTTTTGGGGATACACCGTACAGATTCATAAATGAATGTAAGGTGAATGAATGTATTGGTTAATTCATGGCATTGACAAAAGTATCCATAACAATTCTACTGAGCCTAATTGGAAACACGGAAACACGTAACAATTCAAAGTTTTTACTAGTGTAGTCGAATATAATACGTATAATAATGCAGCGTATAACCGCCGTGCATTTGTGGCCCTGAATTTAACAGAGACAGTGTAAGAATTACCCGATTCAACCAAATATTCAACATGTCGTCTATCAATTGAATGCTAGTCTTTTAATTGACGTTATTTAAAACTATTGTCAAGACTACCCCCAATTGTATCACCATTCTTGTTAAATAACCATCAAATATTTGTATTAAATTATGTCACCATTTTTTGATGCAATGTTCACTTTTCCACTGCTTCGCTTCTGTTCTTCCAATGCGCAATACTTGACTTCTTCATCTCTTCCTCCGCTTCTCCCACTCACCTCTTCATTCATTAAAAATATATCCTTTAAGGTAAAAAATTGACTTTTCGATCTTGATTCTTTATTTTTTTTTTTTCTAATTTTTTTTGTCTTTCCTTTTTTTTGTTCTTTTTTTGTTTTCGCCGTATTTTTTTTTTCTTCGTTGTAAATTTTTTTTTTTTTTTTTCTTTTGTTATAGCTCGAGTCAACAACAAACAACTAAAAATCCCCGTGAATCTTCCTCAAAAAAAATTGACTTTTTTTATTTTTTTTTTTTTTTTTTGGATTCTCTTTACAATTCTTTCCTTTGATATATCCCTCTTACTTCCTATAATCATCATCAAATATATCATTGTGTGTCTCTTGTTGTGTGGTTTGGCTGAATTTGTTGACTAAAGTTATAATCTCGTTGCGTTAACTTTCTTCTCTCCTCCTCCCCCCCCGTACTGGTACGCTTTTCCCCCTTTCCCCTCAAACAACGTTATACGGCCACCACCAGAATAATCACTTGGTAATCAATATATACAATGAGGAAAATTTGGTCCCTGAGAAAGGATAAAGACAAGAGGAAATCGATGTCAGGTGCGTCGCTATCCTCGTCGTCTCATCATACTACCGGTAGTCCGCATCCAAGTGCTAGTGCTCATGCCAGCCCGTTTGGTTTTGGTAATGCTAATCATAAACCTTCCATTACCTCGATTGATTCGGCCCCTGAATTCGACCCTAATGGTCTGATAATCTCTTATGAACATTATCACTATCATCACCCACAAGATGATTACAATTCCACCATTGGCAGTATTCCTGAATCAACCACCATCAATACTCAACTGGCTCAATCAAGTGCTATGGCCAGTTTTAATAATTATCACATCAATCATACATCCACCAATTCTTCGTCCACGGCGTCTCCTTCCTACTTAACAGTTAACCAAGCCAAGTATGCATCTTCACCTACTTCTTCCGCGTACCATCACGATTTATCATCCCCATTAAGTTCTCCCTCGTCTCCATCTCAAAAATCTGTCTCTTCATTAATCAAACCCGACTATGATTCTAAGGTTGTCAAAAATAACTGGTTAAACGTAATTGTTAATTCTCATTCTGTAAATGAAATTAGTGAACAAACTTTAAAAATTTGTCGTGCTGAATTAAAAGGTTCTCATTTATATTTATATAAACCTCCTGCTAGTTTAAATGCAAGATCATTTAGACTCGGTAGCTCAACACTGACTCCTACAGAAACTTCTTCTCTTTCCCCAGCAAATCAATTGATTGATGATGATACTAGCATCGCTCCGACTACGTCATCCTCAACTGACATTTATAAACATGCCAATAGTTCGAGTGCTACCATTCATGATCAACCTACAACAAACAACTCAGGCACCTCGGGTATCACTTCTGCAAACCCTCCTCCCCCAAGTACACCACAACTTGCACCTCCCCAACCTCAATCACTGGTTGCTCCCCCTTCATCAACCATTGCATCAATACCCACAAATCCAACTCCCATCAATGATGATATTACAATCACCTACTTCCAAACTACCGTACCTCACCCCGATCTTAGATTTGAAGAAAATCCCGAATTCGTCATATTACTGTCTCTGATACTGTTACACCCTTCCTTACCATCATCTCTTAATCTGACATCATTAATATCAAATACTCCTACTATAAAAAGTAAAGGGTCTACTATTGAATCAATTATTCACTTCTTCTTATTTAGCCCTCAAGATGCAAAATTTGAACCGGCCATTAATCAATTACTAAACACATTACCACTTTTCCCCTCGTTCGGTAAAGTTTTAAAGTTAATTCATTTGTTTTTATTTTATTTACTCGATATTGATGCTCCTACATCCAAATTCATCAATCAAGATTCTAACGTAACTTTAATGACTCATCGTTTAATTCATTTATTCAAAATTATTGATAATGATTTCAGTGGGTTCTTACTAAAGCTGGACATTGCACCCTATATTCTCAAGATCTTGGAAACATTAACCGATCATTGTTCTAAAATGGATGAATTAGCAAGTTTGATTCAACTGTTTAAATCTACCATGTTATTGAAACAACAACTGTTGATAAATTTGGTAAATAGTGACGTTGTTTCCGATAATCCACTTCAGGATTTAAGTCTGAGTGTTTTTATGAATGAAGTAAGTTTGGTTGATATGGCCCAAGCAATCCTGACAATTGACCTTAATTTTTTCCAACTGTGGAATTGCAATATTGATAAATCTTTATTGTTATCATCAAGCTTAAATGGCACCTCAAGTGGACTTGCAGGTGATTTCTTCTATAAGAAAAACCCTCTCATTTTTAATAACGATCATCATATTCATTATTTATCACGATTATTGATTAATCATTTGTTCATTGAAAAACCATCTACCTCTGCCACATCATCTCATTCTCTTGAGAAGAAGGCTAGATTATTGGAAAAATGGATTGATTTGGGTTGTTTGTTGGATAAACTGGGTAATATGTCTTCGTGGTTGGGTATCTCCTCCATCATTTTATCTCAACCAGTATTACGTCTTACTAAAATTTGGTCATTGGTGTCCCCTGACTATATCAAATTATTAAAAAATGATTGGTCACCAGTCTTATTCGAATTAGATCGTCGTCATTTGGCTAATGGTGGTACCAATGCCGTTGATGAAGGCCATTTTGATGATAAAAATTCATCTGGTAAAAAAGATGATCAACTGACTGATGAAAATAATGAAGCAATATCGAAGGATTCATTCCATATAATGGCTCCTCGTGGTTTGGGTAAAATTTATCCAAAAGAAAAAGTTATTCCCTTTTTTGGTGATTTGGTCATTAATAATTCATCCGCTACCAATATTGATGAATTAGAATCAATTTGGAAAAGAATTAATTATAGTTTTGGTCGTTGGAATGAATACTTGTCAAATTTACAAAACTATACTCGTATAATAAAATATAATGAGGATGTGTTAAGAAGGTACGATAGCATGGGATTCATCTTCTCTAATGATAGTTTGAATCAGGTATTATACCTTGGAGTCAACGCGACAGCTGCGGATGAGGAAGAAGCTAAGGCTGCTTCCCAAGATCCTGATGCTATTACTCCACCAAACTTTGATGGAATTGACACCAATGCATCATCTCCTTCCAAGAAAAATGCCAAGTTAAGCCAACGTCTACAAAATAAATTACTTCGACTTATTGAAATTAATTGTGATTCGATCAATTTGGAAAGAATTATGAAATTATCTTTGAGTTTGGAGCCTGAATTACCAGAAGCTTACCTCAATCTGCCTCAAAATACTCCTGTTACGAATAATAATGCCACCAATAATACTGTCACTACCACGTTGCGTCATCCTTCCAATGCCGGTTTGACTATTCCAGAAATCACCACTCCTCTGCCACTGAATCTCACATTCAAATTGAATAATTCAAGCTCGTCTAATTTATCAATTCACTCGAATGATTCTTCGGCTTCTCTCAATACCAATGCCACAGATGCCACTGGTTCAACTAGTTATCAACATGGTAACAACAATTCATCTACGTACACCCATTCAAGGTCTCTTACGACTCCATCTTTCCCCACCAACCCATCCACTAATGGTAGTAATCCATCAAATAATGGTAACTCCAATCAATTAAATACTTCCAAATCAAGTCTATCTGATGATTGCAACCCGGCCAACAAAATTCCCATTTTCAATAATCATTACTTCAAAATTAATTTATCGAAATATGATGACTTGACGGTATTGACCAACGGAAATGGAAATGGTATTAGTAATACAACTCAAGATCCTAGAACTCAGTTTCGTAATACTGGAGGTGCTACCGACAAACATAATGTGGTCATCGATGGTGACTTGACTTTTCGCATCGATGATTTTGTTAGTGATTTGGATACCTCTTTGATTACAAGTATCGGTCAAGACGGTGATGATACACACGATGATGATGTTTATGATGCTGAAGATTTTGATGCTGACCATGACGGTGAAGATGATGATGTACCTGGCTTGGGTATTGATGTGGATGATATTTTGAATTCAGATAAGTTCAATAATTTTGGCACCAATGCATCCGCGTCTTCTCAGCAACAGAAACTGCAACGTCAACGTCAACGCAATCAAAAGCAAAAACAATCGCAACAAAACGAAGGTGAGAATGGAAGGACACCCGACAAAAACATTCAAGATCCCAGTTTCAGTGCCGCTTCAACAAATTCTAATAGACATTCTAACACATTCAAATATATTCCGAAGTATGCCTCAGTCGATAGATTAGTGGATTTGTTATTGATTGATTCCAGATACTTTGACGAGCTTATTTCAATTGACTTGACAGAATATCGATTCGTGTTTTTACTCAATTATAATTCATTTATCACAACTAAGGCATTGTTGGATAAATTAGCTCACCGTTTTGTTAATTCAGGAAATGCTGTAATTTCAGTCATGAAGAAGTTATACATGTCTCGTAATGGTACATACGAAGCTACTGACTCTCAGTTCCCCAATTGGAGCGTTGATACTTCAATTGACTTGAGTGAATTGGGTGATGTTGATTATGAGTTGTTGTTGAAAATCCAGATCAATATCTTAAAAATCTTGATAGTGTTGATCAATAACTTCTACTCAAACTTCGCCACTGATCTTGACAACAAAAAGATTTTGATTAAATTGTTGAAATTGTTTAGTAATGAAATATTACAATGGTACAATTCGAACAAAATTGATGCGGGCTTGGAAAAATCTTTTGAAAGCTTGGTTAATTACTATAAGAAATTGAAGAAAATTTTTGTCAAGAAAACTTATAGGCCAATTGAAATCACCAAATTTGATGAATACTTGATTAATGAGTTCAAATTTAATAACTCTTTACATGAAGTTCCTATGAACAGAAATTTACCGGGCCACAAAAACATCGTTAAGATCGAAAAATTTTTGCACAAATTCAACAAATTATTAGCAGTCTTCTACAAAGGAATCAAAGCAGAAGACTGGATTAAAATCTACAAAACCATCGAGAACCAATTTGAGAATTTTTCTTTGTTGGAATTTAATTTGCAAAAGAATACCAATAATGATGACAATTTAATAATTTCTAATATATTCACTTTTTTCGAATCGTTGACCGATCCGCTGGAAAAACGCTTGCTTTTGAAAAAATTTCCTCTTGTGTTTAGAAAGTTGTTTAAATTGTACTACAAGTTTAGAAGCTATTTGTTGATTCAATTAACTGACTTGAGTATAACGGTGGAGGAGAGGTTAGATCGTATGAAAACTTTGTTGATTATGACCAAAATCTCCAAATTGAAGATGAGTGACAATCAGTTTGTTTTTGAAGGTGATCGAGACAACATTCCTTCTTGTATTGAAAGTGCCATTTGTAATGTCATCTATTCACCCGAATCAAGATCATTCACCAATTTGTGGATAAAGGCGGCTGGCTCTTTGGTTAATTACCCTGACTATTCCAATAATTATGCTCAAAATGTTGGCAATAATGGATTTGGTTCCAACAATGGGAGTATCGATGATTTAAATAACTTGTTACCGCCTAACATAAAGCACTCCGATTTGGTTATGAGTCATGAACCTTTGTTACCTTGTTTTGGTTGGATCATTGAAAATTTAATCGAGACTAATAAATGCCCTAACTTTTACCGTCAAATTATCAACTTCAATAAGCGGTACTTGGTTTATAAATTAATTAAGGAATTGAGCGTTGAAGACATTGATTCCGGAGAGGATGTTGCTTATCACGACACGCGAGAATTCGAATTTTTGTTGAAATTAGATGAGTCATTGGCCACCAATCAACACTTGAGAGACTTTTCGAATTTGGAAAAAGATAAGACAAAACTCTTCCGAGTTGTTTTGAGGGATCAACATAAAATCTTGATGATTGATAACAAGAAGAAACAAATGAGAGAAAACAAGGGCCAATTAGCTCATGCAACCGGCGGTGGCTCAAATTCAGCCAATTCAAATGCCAACAGTGCTCTCAATAAAAAGGCATCTACCTCAAGTCTAAGACGTCAATCATTGTCGTATAAATCTAACTCATCGTCAAGGTTTAAAATCAGTGGCTTATTCAACAAGTCTAGGCCGTTCTCACTTAATGTATCAGGCTTGTCCTCAAATCAATCAGATCGGATCATCAGTGCTAGAGAATTACCCAACATTGATCATCAACCCGATGTCAAGCAGAAGCCTTTCTTGATTGTCCCTCTCAAAAGCAAGAAGATTTTCCCAGTTTATTTGCTATCGTTATGTTTCAAAATTGATTCTGAAACTTCTAATGACGACTATTTCTTTCAAGCACCAAATGAGACCGACTTGAATGATTGGTTAGTGAAGTTGAACTACGCTAATAGACATTGGTTTTACTCCAGACAAATCAACTTAAAGTCAAACCACAATCACACTACCTTTGGAATCCCTATTAATGTGTTGTGCAACAGAGAACAGTCGTTCTCTCCAAGGGTGTTAGACCTCATTTTTCAAGAAATCGAAAATGAAGGTTTGAAGGATGTGGGTATATACAGAATCAGTTCTTCAATAAGTGAATTAACCGCGTTAAAGTCTACAATAGACAAAACAGGTACCATTAATTTCAATGATAAGGCTTACGACATCCATACATTGACTAGTTGTGTCAAGTGTTACTTCAGAGAATTACCGGATGCTTTATTGACAGACAAGGTGATCACCGCATTCTTGGCTTTGAAGCAAATACAGAAATCGGGTAGTGATGACTCAGAATTGAAGTTGATGGATAGTTATAAAGAAATCTTGAGAACTTTACCAACCGTGAACTATCACACCTTGAAAATTTTGTTGCGTCACTTACAGAATATCAGTCACTATAGTAACGAAAATAAGATGAATGCTTCCAATTTAGCAACGGTGATAGGGCCAGCATTAACAGAAGCTAGTAGTTTGGACTCGTTGGTCAACAATTTTGGATTCATGAATTCGATTCTTGAAAAATTGATAGTCCACTATGACTACGTATTCGAAGACCATACAGCCAACGATGCATCGACCACGTACGCTGCAAGTGTCCTTGATGGTCACACTTTAGGTGAAGACAACAATAAATTCAGGGACACCATGTCTATCCAATAAGCAATGATGATTTGCATATCACAACACAAAAAAACAAAATTTTGAGATGGAAAAAAAACTTATCTAACAATTGGCCTCATTTGCTTCAACTTTCATATTTATATTTTCTCATCTCATATGTATTCTACATACTCTTAATCTTATTCAATTCTCTTTACATTTGTTTGTACTTTTTTGTATTCTTTCAGTTTGTTTTTCTCCATTTTATTACTTTTTTCTCTTTCTTTTGATGTACATACCATCCACTCTATAACAGATTCTATACTAATATAATTTTTACTTTTCTAACACTGAAGTAGTCTTACATTAACGCTAGAATCACTTGTATATCGACGTATATTTAGGTGTCAACTACATTTTATGTTACAGTAGTGCGTAGAAAGACAAGTGGCTATGTACAAGATTTAGAGACAGATTTTCAATGCTTCTTGATAAATTGAGTTTTAGCACTGGATTTTCTTTGATTCATGACTTTCATTTTCTCATTGGATTGGGATAAGGTATTACGAGACTTAGCCTCCATTTGATCTCTATATTGTTTCCACCATTCAGAGAAATTAGTTGGTGGTTTTGGTGCACCAGGAACCACGGGCGGTTTCACGATATCAGGCATTTTCATGAGTTTACGGAAAGATTTATTTCTGAACAAAAGACCCTGGATAGAAGAAATAGTGGCATTGGCAGCAAAATAGACACAAACAGCTGAAGATAAATCTTTAGTAAGCAAAATAGTAGCAACAGGAAGGAAAGTCATAATTTTCTTGACGAAGGGACTTATCTCATTGGCACCAGTTTCACCACCCATTCTTACCATAACAACCACGACAGCAGCAGCAATACCTTGTAACCCACAATATGGATCAACTTGGGTTAAGTCCTTGAACCACCCATAACCTTGGGTTGAGAAACCTTCGACAGGGAAGTTGGCCATCTTTCTTAAAGCTTGGAAGAAACCATAAGCAAAAGGTAATTGAGCAAAAGCACCAAAACTATGCAACATGTTGACATCGTATTTTTGCATTATAGCTTTTCTTTTTCTCATTAAAGTAGCTTGTTCCTGAAGTGAAGGTGAACTCGCTAAATCTTGAGTGATTTGGTCTAATTCAGGTTTGGCTTTGGTCATTTTAGCGGCATTGGAGGAAGAGCGAACGTACAAGGGGAAAAGCGCTAGCCTAACTGCAACAGTAGCAACAATAATCGTGCCCCACCATGGTAAGCCAGTATATACATGTGTGTATTCTAAAATCCTTTCAGCGATAGCAGTGGGTCCAAAACCAGTGGCCATTCCAATCGAATCAAGGTACCCTATTTGGTCTGAAGTTAAGTCAGTGATATGGGGGTTGGCATTAGCCGGATCAGCAAAGGAAACTAATTCATGCTTGATTTCTGATGCTGACTTCAAAGCGGAATCAGCAGGGGCAGAGGAGTTAAAACGTATAAAGCTGGGACCAGATTGTGAAAGTATCCTACTGGTAGGAAGTATTCTAGGCTTCAAAATGGAGTAGCCTTGAGGAACTCGGATAGAACGAGTTAAACCCAATCTCAACATGGTATTTGATTATCTTTAAGGTTTCCAGAAGTTGGCACACTAGCTTTTAGACCTTGATTTGACGTCTTTGATGAAAAATTTAAGCAAAAAAAATAATAAAAAAAAAAACAGAACGAAAAAATCCAAAAGAATAAGAAAAAAAAAAAAAAAACTTGGCTTATGTAATCACCAATTTTTCAAACAAATAACAAAACTATCACCAAAATCAAAAAGGTGTGCTACTAAGATTATCAAGGTAAAGCAGAAAGCAAAGCTCGTTCTTGACGCCGTCTTCACATATTAAGTAACAAAGCTGTTGCTTCCGTAGTCAATGTTTTCCCACGCCATACGGCATCTACCGAGAAAATGCTACCAAATCAGAACATGCAATAACATCCGTTGTCTTTCATCAGAGACTATAAGAGAAAATAATTACAACAGACCCGATATCAGAACGGATCAGCTTAACACTCCACCCGCCCCATACTCGATGGGTTCGCCCACTCGAAGCTCACAATTTTTCGAAACTGTTCTCAAGGAAATATCATCGCTACGAGAAATGACTGCCGTCAATGATTCCCAATACCAAAATCTACATGCAAAAGTGTTACAAGAAATTCCTGATGAACCTGATACAAGAGCGAATGTCACACTTCAATTCCTAATAGGTTCAAAACATCCTGATTATAAGCGCATCTGTCACTTTATTGTGGATAATATCTCGTGCTCATTTAGAAACGAGCTCCTTGAGTCTTATGTTGTTTCTCTCATTCAACAAGGTCGTTTAACTGCAGCCACCAGTATACTTCATATCTTGCTAGAGAAACAGCCACATTTTAAGCTTTCCAACCAAAGTTGGTCTTTCTTGCTCACAGCTGTTTGTGAACTGAGCCACATTCATGGTGCCTCTTTGATCTATAATGAAATAATAGAAAACCACACATTCTATGATGATCTCAACTACTCAGCTTTGCTTTCAAATGATAGGATACCATTTTTAATCACGCCCAGCAGCATTGAGCTGCTAGCTTCTGTTTTTGCACAAAATGCAAACGATACTGCAATTGAGGGCCTAAAATCTTACTTTCAGAGGTTCTACTCATATAATGGACATCCCAAAACCTATGAAGTCTTGGGGATTTATGCTGTTGAAGCAGCAAGTAAAAAAGGTGATTATCGTGATGCTATGCAGCACTTTGTCAATCTTGCTTACAAGTACATGGATCACAAGAGTGGCGGAAGGCATATAAATCAAACCGAGATAGTGAAGAGTAGAGTTTTCAGTCAGTACCGAGAAAGGAGAGCCAATATACGTCTGGCCAGAGCAGTTGCCAACTCCAGAAATTTAAACAGCATAAAGTCCTCGATTGACGAAAAGAACGACGAAACATCACATAGATTTCAACTCGAATTATTTACACCGCACGAAGAATACAACGTATATACCCAGACTGATCGGTCTTATGTCCCAATCCTTCTTGGTCATTTACAAGTGAGTGATTTACCTTACTTTAAAAACTTAGTGAAGCAAAACCTCGCTCCACTTTACAAGAGTGAGGCCAGATTGACTGACGCATTACTCAACTCATTATCAAAATCCCACTTCATGTTGCATATTTTTTTGATTTCTTCATTATGCGAGCTTGGTCTTCTTGAGGCCGCATTTTCTTTACTCGCTAGTATACCGTCAAATTTTCCTCGAGCTGGGCGAAAACTTTTATATAAAGAAGATAATTTCAATTACTTATTGAAAGCAATTTATGAAAAGATCAGGAAATCTCTTAATTGTCACAACGCATCTGCTTTAGCAGAGCGTGAAGAAAGCTTTGTCTTACTCACTCGTGTAAAAAAATTTCATAGCACCACGGCTTATTGCCGTAACACGTCCCTACCAACAAAGGCATTTACATACTACTTATCTGCAATGGTGTTAAGTCCGTTATTGAGATTTTCTGATTTGAAAAGGGACCTCGATCATCACTTGTCTCTCAACAGAGAAACACTTTTCTTGAATACGTTTGAGTATGATATCTTTGCAAAATTATGTGCTGTAGATAAGTCTATCAATTACTTAGAAAAGGTTAAAAGACTTGGTAGTTAGTCATGGCATAATAAATACATATATAATGGTAATAGGTATAAAATAAAGTTTAGAATGACGATTATGACTTTGCTTCGAGATCTAATTTAATCATCCCGAGGAGCGCTAATTTGATGAATCTTAACATCCAGTCGATCAATATCAGCTACAGTGGTGATATCTTGTGGAGTGATGAATATTGACTGGGACTTGGGATACATCTGAAGTTGTTTCAACAAAAGACGTATACTGATTGTTCGGTTGACGGAGTCCATAAAAACATCGAACTCATCCAATCCACGAACTTTGGAGTTCATTACTCTCCAAATGGCCAACAACAAGGCAATTTGAGTGAAGGACTTTTCACCCCCAGATAATGACTCGACGGTTCTCATCTGGTGATCGTTGGGAGTTTTGACAAACATTTTCAAGGATTTTTCATTATGGGCAAATCTCAATTCACCCGTGAAACCCCTCAATGCGAGTGATTCTTCAAAAGAAGTGGTTGCTTCATAAACACTTTTTTTGAAAGTGGTACGTAAAAGGTCAAATCTGTTGGCCAAATCGTCGTCCAATGTTTTTTCCGTAGAGCTCAAGTCCTCAACATTTCTTTCGAGTCGCTCTTTAGTGTCTTTGCTATCAGATAATTCTTTTTGTACCTCATGGTCGGGTTTACCCATTCTATTCTCAGCTTCTTGAACAGCTGTTTGTATATGTTGGTACTCTTCAGTGATGGATTGAGATGTATCTTCGGGTCCAATGGGTGCTTCCTCTCTTCTGCACTTTTGCTCGGCCTGTGGTAGTAACTCTTCCCTTTTATCGTTGAATTTTGAAATTTTGCCTTCGACCTCTTCAATAAGTCTCCTTCTCTTGTCCATCCCACTTTGGAAATGATTGAGATTACTATCAAGTTGAGCACCATGAATTTCAAAATCTTTAAGAGTTGTAAGTATTTCTTCCCTTTTATCAATTATTGTATTCTTTTCTTCATTCAAATGCACCAGTTTTCTTTTAGCATGAGCGTAGGAAGATTTAACACTGTCGAGTTCAGTTTTCAAACCACTGATGATTCCTTCTCTATTATTTATTTGTTCACGACATTCTTGGATTCTGATATTAAGGGCGGTAATTCTTCCCATATCACCGTCATCTCTTAATTGATTTTCAACTTTGAAAATTTCGTTGTTCAACTTTTTAATTTCATGATTGACTTTTTCTAATTTTTTTCTTAAAATCTGTTGTTCTTGTTTCTTCTCAGTTTCTTCTTTTATTTTAAGCTGACGCAGATCCCTGCTGGTTGAGGATCGAGCTATTTGTGCATCATCTATCTCCTTATCAATCATTGATATATCTTGTGCAGTTACTTGGTCTCCTCTCGACAATTTGTCACCTTGACGATTATACATAACAGGGTCAAGTTTGATGTTTCTTTCATTACCACTAAATTTATTTGCACCAGAACTATCATAGCGACAGTATGCGTTCCCCACCTTCGGATGTTTTACAGCTTGTTGAGCATCTGATTGATCTTCGCAGAGAACATCTCGTTCAATATTGCTAAAATCAATCAATGTGAAAAACACGTCATCATTATCAACTTTGAGGATATCAGAAACTGTCAAGTAATGTTGTGGTTTACCTCGCAGATAATCGTATTTCTCATATTTTCTTACCACAATATTTTTATTAGTTCTAATTTTCCTCAAAATATTCATGAGTAATTTTCTATCGTGTTCATCACAAACAAGAAAAGAGTCGAGCGCCTTACCATATATGGTATTCACAAGGTCATGCCATTTGGAATATTCTTTCTTCATACTAACATAGGAGCCGATGGGACCCAAAGGTTGTTTATGCCAGTCTCGGGTAGCTCTTATTTCTTTTAGTATGAAATGGATGTTGCTTCCCCAAGGAGCATACCGATCCTTCTGAGCCGATAATAGTTGTAATTTTCGTTTTTTCAAAATATCAATTTTCAGATCTAATGATTGAACTTTTTCTTGAAGTGCTATCAATTCAGGAGACAGTGCATTAGATTCGTCACTTCTAGCATCATCATATTTTTGTTGCAATTCATCAGCAGTTTGTTCCTTGTCTTTCAAAGTGCTTTGTAATTCTTCCAAATGCTTTCGAAGTGTTTCTTTAGTCCCTCCCTGTTGCTGATCAATGGTTTGTTGTTCTTTTTTGATGGCATTCTCACTTTCTAAAATTTCGCGCTCATTATGTCGTATTTCCAGTTCACCGGCTGATATATCATCTTGCATTGTTTTCACATCATCTTTTATTTTGCGAACTTCATCAGTTTGCTGGTTCCATTTTTTAGTTGATTCCTCCACTTTTTCGGTAATGTTATCAACCTGTTTTTGTAGCTCTGCCCTTTTGAAAGATCTATTCAAAAGTTCTTGATTGGTTGAATTGGCCTCCAGCTCAAGTTCTCGAATTTCATTATTGAGTTGTTCAATCCGGCTAACGAAACTTTCAATTTTTTTCTCAACCGCGGTGACGTTGAACCAATAAACTTTACCATGTATGACTTGTAATTGAGCTCTCAAACTTCTTGATTTTTGACGTTGATTATACATTGCTTCGGCTTCTTCGAATTTTTTAAGCGCTACTTTGAGATGAGTCTTACTCAAAGTTAATTTTTCTCGAAGTTGAACAACATTAGTTGATGTGGAGTGATATTTTTGAAGGATGTCTTCAATGGAAGAACCGGACATGAAATAAGCATACTTACTTTGGTCAGTTGTGGTGGTTAAAAATTCTCTTGCCTTATCCTGAGACAAAAATGCTAATGGATTATCAACGGTAATATTGAATTTGTTCAAGATGTCGTCCAAAACTTGTTTTTTTGTTGATACAGTTTTCCCATCTTCAGCCTTGATGTAATACCCGTGGGCACCTTGCCTTTGAAGTTTTCTCTCGATGATAATTTTATCACCATATTCCTCTGGTTGATATGCATCCTCACCTTTATTTGACAATGTAACGCTGACTCGAGCTGTTGATTTACCATCTTTGATTAATGATTTGATGGATGAACCTCGACTAGTATCTGAGGCCTTGGCTCCCAACCCAACAGAAATTCCAGTCAATATGGCACTTTTACCGGAACCATTTCTACCAATTATGAAATTTATTTGTGGACCCAAGCTCAATTCAAATGATTCATGACACATAAAGTTTTTCAACACAATCTTTTCAATCACACCTGCTGTGGACGGGCTGGTATCCTGAATTGCATCTTCGTCCTCGTCGGAATCCTCGTCGGAATCTTCCTCGGAGCTATCATCATCGTCATCATCATCATCTTGCTCTTCATCATCTTCTACGCCTGGTCTCCCGTTGTGGCTGACTTGAGTCATTTTCTGGCGCTTACTCAACAATAGCTGGGACATGTAATCCTGGGGGGTCTGACCATTGGTAGGATCATAGTGCGCGACTCCATTTGAGCCAGAATCTAAAGGCCGTTTTTGCCCCCTTGGCTCTTCTTCACTGTCACTGGAAAGCATCTAGAATTCGGCAGGGTGGTCTCCAATTTCAATCAATACACTTTGAATCACTTTGTTTTTGGTTTTCTTTGTTTTTGTTATGTCTTTTTTTTTTCTCGGTTTATCTTTTTTTTTTTTTCTTTCTCTGTAATGTTTTTTTGCCCGCGTCTCATTTTAGATCGCGTCGGGGTTTAACCGATTTACTAGACAGGTGCGAGGAAGAGACATAACTCGGAGGTATTAGAAACAAGCTACCCAGATAAAGGGGATTGACAAGTCTGGAACAATTCTCATCAATATTTGCTAATTGGTAAGGTGTGCCGAATCTGTAGAAGAAAATTCAGTTTATCCATTAGTTAGTGTTTGACCAGAGTATGTGAAAAAAAAAAAAACAGTCATTTGTTCCATGAACGAAGCTTCTCTTTTCATATTGATAATTTCTCGCCCCATGAGCGGATAAGTTCATTGAGTTTATAAGCTTAACATTTACCGGCTGAACGTTGAATAATTTATGATTATGTCATCGTTATCAGTTTATCTCGTGCGGCTTGGCGACCTCCTTCCTAATTGGGAATCGACGGCCCATCGCGATTGTCCGGTTTCTAATTGAAACTCCGAGACACAATTATCTTCAACTTACTATATATACACGTATGTGTATCATTGAAAGAAATAAGTTCAGTGGGAAGCGAGTAAGATGATCTATTCAGGTTTATGGTTGAGCTTGATACTCATCCTCGGACTAGTCAAGTCATCACCCATTGGTCAACCGATTCCATCGATTTCGAATGGTCAGACCATTCTCTCCAAGGATGATGATGACAAAATCACACCCAAAGTTTTTATTGTATCGATGTTTGAACCAGAAGAAAAAGCGTGGACGTCCAAACTAAACTTTATCCATGAACATAAAATCTTGGGACTTTCCACCATGTATCCTTATGTACGATGCGTTGATAATTATTCCATTTGTCAATTTACCACCGGTGAAGGGGAGATTAATGCAGCTGCATCAGTGGCATTTTTATTGTCATCTCCACATTTCAATTTTGCTCAAACATATTGGTTATTGGCCGGAATTGCTGGAGGTGAACCAACACAAGTTACTACGGGGTCAGTTACATTTGCCCGATATGCCATCCAAGTAGGATTACAATACCAAATAGATCCGAGTGAAATTGCCAAAACTCATAAAAATTGGACCAGTGGCTACTTCAGCTATGGTACTAGAGATCCTTGGAGCTACCCTGACTCGGTGTACGGTACTGAGGTATTTGAATTGAATGCTAATTTACGTGATCGGGCATTATCATTATCTCAGAATGTAAGTAAAAATTTGAAAATAGGTGATGAATCAAACGTGGCACTTCGTCAACTTTATAACGAGCCTGCATCTTTGCCACCAACTGTGGTCGCATGTGATGTTCTTACCAGTGATGGCTACTTCACTGGTGAAGTACTCAGTCTGTTTTTCGGTAACTATACCAAAATGATAACTAATGGTACTGCTACCTACTGTTCCACTGCTCAAGAAGAAAATGCGACATTGGAATCTTTTATTCGGGTTGCCAAGCTGGGACTAGTTGATTTCAATCGAATTGTCGTGATGAGAACTATATCCAATTTTGTCAGAGCTCCACCAAATTTAGCCCATCAACCACTTGAATTCTTCCTTGATTATCCCAAGGGTGGCTTTCAACACGCAGTCGACAACTTATATATTGGTGGTTGGCCTTTCATACAAGATGTAGTATCCAATTGGGATACAATCTACGCCTCGGGTAATCATGACTACTGCCGGCCGCAAAATTATGTCGGGGATATATTTAATACCTTGGGTGGAACACCAGACTTTGGTAAAGACCAATATAATATTAGATAGAGTTACCAATGCAACCTTAGGTGAAGCAGCCAATACAAATTTAGATAAAGCAAATTCATTCTGAAATGTAGAACTACTGAAAATAAATTATCGGATAAGATAGTGCAAAAAAAAAAAAAAAAAAAAAAAAAAAAAAAGCCGTTCATAATGCCAAGAACTGGGCATCTCTCATCATGAACCGGCTCTTTGTACTTGATTGAATCTACAGATTGAACTCAAAATCACAAAGATAAGACTTAAAGACTACCAGTGCTGACCTAAATATATATAGTTAAGGTCGTTTCCTCG
This sequence comes from Hyphopichia pseudoburtonii, assembly GCA_003856775.1. Classification (NCBI taxonomy): domain Eukaryota; kingdom Fungi; phylum Ascomycota; class Pichiomycetes; order Serinales; family Debaryomycetaceae; genus Hyphopichia; species Hyphopichia pseudoburtonii. Next base: position 695,680 of record CP024758.1, read on the forward strand.
AAATCTTATTGTTGGAAAATGGTCTGCTCATTATCAACAATTCCGCTATGAGATTAAGCCATTTACTTGCACTTGGTTCATTTCTCTTGACTAGTTATGCTCAACCTTTAATCAAACCTAATACTTCCACCACCGATGGTGAGTTACGTTCGTCTTATGGTAAGTCATTTGCTATATTCCAACCAAAGGTATTCATCTTTTCAATGTTTGAATTGGAGAGACAACCATGGTTGGAAGAATTACCCTTTGAGCATAATATCACCATCCCTGGATTATCACCATTGTACCCTGAAATTCAGTGTGTTTCTAATTACTCGATTTGTCTAGCCACTGCTGGTGAAGGTGAAATCAATGCTGCTGCATCTATAATGGCGTTGACTTCAAGTCCCCTATTCGATTTTTCTCATACTTATTGGTTATTTAATGGTATTGCTGGAGGTGAACCAAGTCATGTCACCACCGGGTCAGCAATTTTTGCTAAATATGCTGTACAAGTTGGTTTACAGTATCAAGTTGATTATCGTGAATATATAAATACTAATCCTAATTGGACTAGTGGTTATTTTGGTTATGGTGTTGATGATCCATGGACTTACCCTGCTAATGTCTACGGTACCGAAGTTTTTGAACTTAACGAAAATCTTAGAGATCGTGCTGTTGAGTTGGCCTCTACCAGGGGTCAATTGAGTAATGGTACTGATCGTAATGAAGAAGTGAGGCAATTATACGAAGTGGAACCTGCTATTAAACCACCAAGTGTCGTGAAATGTGATAGTCTCACCAGTGATAATTATTTCGTTGGTAATGTTTTGGGGGATTATTTTGTTGAATACGTCAACATGATTACCAATGGCACTGCTACGTACTGTGCCACAGCTCAGGAAGATAATGCTGTGCTCGAAGTGATGACAAGAATGGATAAATCTGGAATTGTTGATTATAATCGTATTATTGTGATGAGAACCATATCTAATTTTGCCAGACCTCCACCTTCAATGGCCAATGATACGGTTGGATTCTTCAATGACTTCGACAAAGGTGGAATTCAACACTCTTTGGATAATTTAGTGGGTGCTGGGTTACCATTCGTTGAAGATGTACTTTCTCAGTGGGATTCTTTATATGAATCAGGTGCTGAATTGAAACCAAAGAACTATGTGGGAGATATTTTTGCTACGTTGGGAGGTGTTCCTGATTTTGGAAAAGAGGATTTTGAAGTTGCTTGAATTTAGCAAAACGCTCATTCAAATCACGTTGTGAGCAACTGATCTAGTTTCTAGTAAAAATAAAAAGAAAAATCAAACGTTTAAAACAGTCTATATAGTCCTAATATAATATCAATAGCTCTGCAATGTTCTCGTTTGAACAATGTGAGGAAATGTACAAATTCGGGAAGCAAGATCAGAAAAGGAGATTCATAATAAAATATTGTTAGTATGGATACGATTAATATATAAATGGAAATAGAATAGCCCAAGCTAAATAAACAAGCTAATTTGACTCACATTGAAGATATTTGTTTACAAAACTTAATTATAAAACGTGTTTTGTTAGAGTACTCAATAAGCTAAATCTGTATCACAGAAGTGCTACAAAAATCTTAACATAAATAGCATGTATTAGAGCTATGAAATGATATCATGCCGCTATATTGATTGATAAATTGACACTAGCTAAAATCTATTTTAAGCAAGTTTCCGCTTTTTTGCCCTCTTATGAGTTCGTTTGGGAATGATTTCATTCTTTATAATCATCAATGAAGCCATATCCTCTTCAACTCTGCTGTTTGTCGAGCCAGTTGAACCTTCCAGTGAACTTGGGGGAGTAGGTGTTTTTGATAACCCATAGTCAATAAAGACAAACTCCTCTCCTTTCATAAATATGTTGTCATACTTGATATCCTGATGTGAAATTTGAGCCTTTCCCAAAAGTTTCACTTGCTCCATGCCTTTGGCAAAATCTTCTTCCGTGGCGGGTTTACGTTCTAGCATCTCCATCACTATGGTCGGTCCACTTGCAACATAATCGCATGGCTGTTTTGCATCCCTCCTCCAGAAAGAAATGAACCCGGAATAGAGTATATCAACTCTGTTAATCTTACCCTCCTGAGTGTCATTATTGTATTGATCAATTATCTCATACATGTCAAGCTCATTTCTGTACAATTCATTCATGCGCTTTTCAATGTCTTCATATTTTTTGGTCTTCCCAAAGAATTTGAAATTCGAGTCGAATACCTTCGCAATTAATACAGAGTCTTCTGCATCTAGGCCAAGTTGACTTTTGAGTGCACCCGCTGGAACTTTGAATACCTGTGAGTTGCATCCCGTGCCATCTTGAAGCATATCATCAGACTTGGGTCTGAATACTACATGCCTATGCAGTTCCGTCTTATGTTTCGCTTTGTATACTTGGAAGTTCTTCCTCACATTTTTGAGATCAAAGAAAGAGTCAACATAGCTTTTCTTTGCCCATTCCATAACATTTCCATATAGCCTATCGACTTTTTCTTTGTATTCTTTTTCTCCCATTCTCACAACATTTCCCACGAGTGAAAGCATTGTAGAACGGGGAGAATAGTACTCTGGGTGCTTTTCGTATCGATTTTTAGCCTCGGTCAAGTAATGGTTGAACTCTATATTGTTTTTTCCATTCTCAGTTTCATATATTCCTGTGACTTGGATGAAAAAGTAGTGAATCCCGTCAGTAAGCAAGCCTAACATACATTTACTTATTATCATATAGTAAATTAATTGATGAACGATGGAGAAGTCTTTGGGCTCAGATGGCTCGCTTATCTTGGTTGAACGTTTTCCGAATGAAGAAAGGCCCCTGACGATAGGCTCGATGGAGGGGAGTTTTGATTCCCCAACCATGACATTTCCAAATTTATTCAAGTCAAGGATAGGTAAATCAGGGTAAAGAGTGATTGTAGTGTTTTTATAATTAATACGTGAATTGAATTGTATAAATTTCTTTGATGAACAATTGAAGTTGAAAAACATGTTGAGATGAAATCGTATTGGATCGTATACGCAACCACATGCCTGTGCTTCAAATTCTTTCTCATTCGTCTCCTTTACATTCGCAATACGAATGAACTCAATTGAACGTAAGACAATGCATAAGCCATGGGATATATTAGAATAATACTGTTGTTGATTATCCTCCAGCTCTTGAATCTTTCTTTTTAAAGACTGCAAAACATATTTCCAAAGCTGCATCATTTCATCATTGGTGAAGTGTTTTAATGTACCGAAGTTGATTTGCTCTGTGACTATATTAGCAAACCGACTTGCACTACCATGTGATTTAGTTTTGATGGTCCTATTGGTCAAAGTTTCTATATTCAACGAGGGGAAATTTCTTATAATGTTAAGCCATACTAGAGAACTTTTTGCTGAAGGCTTATCCTGTATCTTCAGCAAGATGTCTACGAAAGACTTTGGTCTTATATTCAAAATTTGATGTTTCAATTCATCGTCAATTCCAAGACATGACTCAATATCGTTATTCAAATCTATGGATGGCATCTTCTCGGTCATAGTAGATGAGATCGTATATGCTCCATGGATGAATGGTAATTTTCAGTATCTTTGGGTTAACCTGGAATGTATATACTCTGAGCTGCCAATTACAGTTAATTTTGATTCTGCTAAAAAATTGGCAATCCACAAAAAAGGAAATTTTACGTTTTTCGCGGGTGCAAAAGTTGATTGAAAGCTAATAAGATTCAATTAAAAGTTTTGGCATGGAAGAGGAACACAGTAAATGCTTCTACCTGAAATCTGACAAATTATACGAAAGGTTCATGTTCTCAAAGCACAAATTTGGGAAGCAAGATCAGAGAAGGACATTCATAATAAAAGATAGTTAGTATGGACACGATTAAGAAATAAATCGGAAATAGAATAGCCCAGGCTAAATAAACAAGCTAATTTGACCCACATTGAAGATATTCGTTTACAAAACTTAATTATAAAACGTGTTTTGTTAGAGTACTAAATAAGCTAAATCTGTATCACAGAAGTGCTACAAAAATCTTAACATAAATAGCATGTATTAGAGCTATGAAATGATATCATGCCGCTATATTGATTGATAAATTGACACTAGCTAAAATCTATTTTAAGCAAGTTTCCGCTTTTTTGCCCTCTTATGAGTTCGTTTGGGAATGATTTCATTCTTTATAATCATCAATGAAGCCATATCCTCTTCAACTCTGCTGTTTGTCGAGCCAGTTGAACCTTCCAGTGAACTTGGGGGAGTAGGTGTTTTTGATAACCCATAGTCAATAAAGACAAACTCCTCTCCTTTCATAAATATGTTGTCATACTTGATATCCTGATGTGAAATTTGAGCCTTTCCCAAAAGTTTCACTTGCTCCATGCCTTTGGCAAAATCTTCTTCCGTGGCGGGTTTACGTTCTAGCATCTCCATCACTATGGTCGGTCCACTTGCAACATAATCGCATGGCTGTTTTGCATCCCTCCTCCAGAAAGAAATGAACCCGGAATAGAGTATATCAACTCTGTTAATCTTACCCTCCTGAGTGTCATTATTGTATTGATCAATTATCTCATACATGTCAAGCTCATTTCTGTACAATTCATTCATGCGCTTTTCAATGTCTTCATATTTTTTGGTCTTCCCAAAGAATTTGAAATTCGAGTCGAATACCTTCGCAATTAATACAGAGTCTTCTGCATCTAGGCCAAGTTGACTTTTGAGTGCACCCGCTGGAACTTTGAATACCTGTGAGTTGCATCCCGTGCCATCTTGAAGCATATCATCAGACTTGGGTCTGAATACTACATGCCTATGCAGTTCCGTCTTATGTTTCGCTTTGTATACTTGGAAGTTCTTCCTCACATTTTTGAGATCAAAGAAAGAGTCAACATAGCTTTTCTTTGCCCATTCCATAACATTTCCATATAGCCTATCGACTTTTTCTTTGTATTCTTTTTCTCCCATTCTCACAACATTTCCCACGAGTGAAAGCATTGTAGAACGGGGAGAATAGTACTCTGGGTGCTTTTCGTATCGATTTTTAGCCTCGGTCAAGTAATGGTTGAACTCTATATTGTTTTTTCCATTCTCAGTTTCATATATTCCTGTGACTTGGATGAAAAAGTAGTGAATCCCGTCAGTAAGCAAGCCTAACATACATTTACTTATTATCATATAGTAAATTAATTGATGAACGATGGAGAAGTCTTTGGGCTCAGATGGCTCGCTTATCTTGGTTGAACGTTTTCCGAATGAAGAAAGGCCCCTGACGATAGGCTCGATGGAGGGGAGTTTTGATTCCCCAACCATGACATTTCCAAATTTATTCAAGTCAAGGATAGGTAAATCAGGGTAAAGAGTGATTGTAGTGTTTTTATAATTAATACGTGAATTGAATTGTATAAATTTCTTTGATGAACAATTGAAGTTGAAAAACATGTTGAGATGAAATCGTATTGGATCGTATACGCAACCACATGCCTGTGCTTCAAATTCTTTCTCATTCGTCTCCTTTACATTCGCAATACGAATGAACTCAATTGAACGTAAGACAATGCATAAGCCATGGGATATATTAGAATAATACTGTTGTTGATTATCCTCCAGCTCTTGAATCTTTCTTTTTAAAGACTGCAAAACATATTTCCAAAGCTGCATCATTTCATCATTGGTGAAGTGTTTTAATGTACCGAAGTTGATTTGCTCTGTGACTATATTAGCAAACCGACTTGCACTACCATGTGATTTAGTTTTGATGGTCCTATTGGTCAAAGTTTCTATATTCAACGAGGGGAAATTTCTTATAATGTTAAGCCATACTAGAGAACTTTTTGCTGAAGGCTTATCCTGTATCTTCAGCAAGATGTCTACGAAAGACTTTGGTCTTATATTCAAAATTTGATGTTTCAATTCATCGTCAATTCCAAGACATGACTCAATATCGTTATTCAAATCTATGGATGGCATCTTCTCGGTCATAGTAGATGAGATCGTATATGCTCCATGGATGAATGGTAATTTTCAGTATCTTTGGGTTAACCTGGAATGTATATACTCTGAGCTGCCAATTACAGTTAATTTTGATTCTGCTAAAAAATTGGCAATCCACAAAAAAGGAAATTTTACGTTTTTCGCGGGTGCAAAAGTTGATTGAAAGCTAATAAGATTCAATTAAAAGTTTTGGCATGGAAGAGGAACACAGTAAATGCTTCTACCTGAAATCTGACAAATTATACGAAAGGTTCATGTTCTCAAAGCACAAATTTGGGAAGCAAGATCAGAGAAGGACATTCATAATAAAAGATAGTTAGTATGGACACGATTAAGAAATAAATCGGAAATAGAATAGCCCAGGCTAAATAAACAAGCTAATTTGACCCACATTGAAGATATTCGTTTACAAAACTTAATTATAAAACGTGTTTTGTTAGAGTACTAAATAAGCTAAATCTGTATCACAGAAGTGCTACAAAAATCTTAACATAAATAGCATGTATTAGAGCTATGAAATGATATCATGCCGCTATATTGATTGATAAATTGACACTAGCTAAAATCTATTTTAAGCAAGTTTCCGCTTTTTTGCCCTCTTATGAGTTCGTTTGGGAATGATTTCATTCTTTATAATCATCAATGAAGCCATATCCTCTTCAACTCTGCTGTTTGTCGAGCCAGTTGAACCTTCCAGTGAACTTGGGGGAGTAGGTGTTTTTGATAACCCATAGTCAATAAAGACAAACTCCTCTCCTTTCATAAATATGTTGTCATACTTGATATCCTGATGTGAAATTTGAGCCTTTCCCAAAAGTTTCACTTGCTCCATGCCTTTGGCAAAATCTTCTTCCGTGGCGGGTTTACGTTCTAGCATCTCCATCACTATGGTCGGTCCACTTGCAACATAATCGCATGGCTGTTTTGCATCCCTCCTCCAGAAAGAAATGAACCCGGAATAGAGTATATCAACTCTGTTAATCTTACCCTCCTGAGTGTCATTATTGTATTGATCAATTATCTCATACATGTCAAGCTCATTTCTGTACAATTCATTCATGCGCTTTTCAATGTCTTCATATTTTTTGGTCTTCCCAAAGAATTTGAAATTCGAGTCGAATACCTTCGCAATTAATACAGAGTCTTCTGCATCTAGGCCAAGTTGACTTTTGAGTGCACCCGCTGGAACTTTGAATACCTGTGAGTTGCATCCCGTGCCATCTTGAAGCATATCATCAGACTTGGGTCTGAATACTACATGCCTATGCAGTTCCGTCTTATGTTTCGCTTTGTATACTTGGAAGTTCTTCCTCACATTTTTGAGATCAAAGAAAGAGTCAACATAGCTTTTCTTTGCCCATTCCATAACATTTCCATATAGCCTATCGACTTTTTCTTTGTATTCTTTTTCTCCCATTCTCACAACATTTCCCACGAGTGAAAGCATTGTAGAACGGGGAGAATAGTACTCTGGGTGCTTTTCGTATCGATTTTCAGCCTCGGTCAAGTAATGGTTGAACTCTATATTGTTTTTTCCATTCTCAATTTCATATATTCCTGTGACTTGGATGAAAAAGTAGTGAATCCCGTCAGTAAGCAAGCCTAACATACATTTACTTATTATCATATAGTAAATTAATTGATGAACGATGGAGAAGTCTTTGGGCTCAGATGGCTCGCTTATCTTGGTTGAACGTTTTCCGAATGAAGAAAGGCCCCTGACTATAGGCTCGATGGAGGGGAGTTTTGATTCCCCAAGCATGACATTTCCAAATTTATCCAAGTCAAGGATAGGTAAATCAGGGTAAAGAGTGATTGTAGTGTTTTTATAATTAATACGTGAATTGAATTGTATGAAATTTCTTGGTGAACAATTAAAGTTGAAAAACATGTAGAGATTAGAATGTATTGGTTTGTATACGCAATAATATGCCTGTGCTTCAAATCCTTTCTCATGTGTCTCCTTTACATTCGCGATACGAATGAACTCAACTGAACGTAAGTCATGGCATAAGTTATGGGATAAAATAGAATAATACTGTTGCTGACTATGCTCCAGATCTTCAATCTTTCTCTCTAAAGATTTCAAGACGTATTTCCAAAGCTGTATCATTTCATCATTGGTGAGGTTTTTTAATGTACCGAAGTTGATTTGCTCTGTGACTATATTAGCGAACCGACTTGCACTACCATGTGATTTAGTTTTGATAGTCCTATTGATCAAAGTTTCTATATTCAACGAGGGGAAATTTCTTATTATGTTAAGCCATACTAGCGAACGTTTTGGTGAGCGCTTATCCTGTATCTTCATCAAGACGTCTACGAAAGACTTTGGTTTTATATTCAAGATTTGATGTTTCAATTCATCGTCAATTCCAGGACATGACTCAATGTCGTTATTCAAATCTATGGATGGCATCTTCTCGGTCATAGTAGATAAGATCGTATATGCTCCATGGATGAATGGTATTTTTCAGTATCTTCGGGTTAACCTGGAATATATGTACTCTGAGCTACGAATTTCACTCAATTTTTATTCTGCTAAAAAATTGGCAATCCACAAAAAAGGATTCTTTTTTTTTTTTCGTGGGTGCAAAAGTTTATTGAAAGCTAATAAGATTCAATAAAAATTTTTGGCATGAAAGAGAAAAAACAGTAAATGCTTTCTACCTGAAACCTGACAAATCATATGAAAGATTCATCTTCTCAAAGCAAGATGGTGTTTGCCAAGCTTACAATTCTAGAAAATCCAATAAGCTCGTCATTAACTCCTTTATCGCATTGCATTGGATTCAATGAGAATGTGACTATCTCAAACCATTTGAAGACTTTTTTTCTTTTCTTTGCCTTGGCCATTTGTAATCTAGCAGTTTTTATATGTAGCTCTATCCTCTCTAGTTTCAAACTCGTCTAGTCATTCTTGTAAACTGAGTTTTGACGTTGTTTTTTTCTTCTTTTTGCCCTCGGTTCAACTGGACCTTTTCCGGGGGTCGGTTTTGATGATTTCGGCGCACTAATTTAGAGAGCTCATACAAAGAAATATTTCGGTGTTTTTTTTTTGGACAAGGACAATTGAAAAGAAGTTCCCCTTGATCCCAAATCGGTCAACCGTTCCCATCGTCCCAAAAATAGTCATTGTTACACTTACAGAAAGCTCATAATGGACTTTGAAGCCAAAGAAGATGTCGATGGGGTAAGACTCTCGTGGAACATAGTTCCCAAATCCAAACTTCAACATCAACGTCATATAATTCCATTGGGAGCCATGTATACTCCATTGAATAATAAATCAGTTGAACCTGCTCCGGTTGCTGACAAGTCACAAGTATTCCGTTGTAGACAATGTTTCTCCTTCTTAAATCCTTATGTTACCATTGATGCTGGTGTGTGGTATTGTCCCATTTGTCAATTTTCAAATCGATTGGAACAAGATTCACAGGGAAATTTCCCCTTAGCAGTATCACCTCAAGCTACCACGATTGAGTACCTTACTGGAAGGTACAGTAAATATCCACCGATATTCTTATACGTGGTTGATACTTGTTTTGAAACCGAAGATATTGAGGATGCATATCAAAGTTTGAAAGAATCTCTTACTACTTCATTATCCTTACTCCCCGAAAATGCCTTGGTGGGGTTCATCTCATTTGGAAAGCACGTTCAAATTCATGAATTATCATCTACTGGTGGCTCCAAAAATTATAGTTTCAATGGTGAAAAACAGTATAACTTAGAAACTTTACAAAAAGCTCTCGGATTATTACTGACTAATTTGCATAATAATAACAAGCCAATTGATATACATCAACCATCTTTATTAGGTCCCATTGCCGAAAAATTCATTCAACCAGTCTCAATTGCCGAATACCAATTGGGATCTATCATTGATACTCTTGTCACAAATACTTTCCCTCATAATACCATGCAAGAAAGACCTTTACGTGCCACTGGATGTGCTCTCAATATAGCATCATTACTTTTACTTTCAATTTTGGGGTCGGGTACCACTACTGGTGGTCATATTTTGTCATTTGTTGGTGGTGCTTGTACTTTTGGTCCTGGGAAAATTGTGGGGAGATTACTAAGAGAACCAATGAGATCACACTCAGATATTGAAAAATCAAATAAATTACAATTGCCATCAGCCATTACCTCTAAATCAAATACTAAAGTGCATTTATCATTGGTGGCAGATGCTAAAAAATTCTATCGCTCCATTACCAAAAATTTGGTTAAATTAGGACTTAGTGTTAATTTTTTCATCGGTAGTTATGATCAAGTCGGACTTTATGAAATGGATGAAATTTGCTATAAAACGGGTGGGGTGGTCATAATGAGTGATAGTTTTAATACTGCCATTTTCAAACAAAGTTTCATTAAATTTTTCCGCAAGCAACAAATAACGATTGAATCTGACACTGATGACCCACCGCAATCGGAAGAAGGAGAATTCTTGGATATGGGTTTTAATGCTACTCTTGAAGTAAGAACATCTCCCGATTTACAAATTCAAGGTTTGATTGGACATGCCACCTCATTGCCTTTTAGTAAAGATAACAAATATATTCAACAATCGATATCAAACATTACAGTTGGTGAGGGTAATACTAACTCATGGAAATTATTCAATGCAAATCCTCAATCAACTTATGCTGTATATTTCGATAAACTAGACTCTTTGAATTTGGGCAGTGCCTTTATACAATTCATATTCCATTATCAACATCCCTCAGGTGAACTTAGATTGAAGGTGACCACTGTTCCAATTGCTGTTATCACCGATGCTGACTTGTTCAACTTGGAAGCAGGATTTGATCAAGAGACCGCATTAGTGTTACTAGCGCGTGATGCGGTTAACAAGTTACAACAAAGTAATTTTTCTGAAAATTCAAATAAATCAATTGTGGAGGCGCGTGATGTGTTAAAACAATTGGATAAAGTATTAATTGAATTTTGTGCCAAATTTGCCGTTTACACCAAGGGAAGACTAGAATCATTTAAATTATCTTCCACTTATGGTATGTTACCACAATTCATGTATCATTTAAGACGGTCACAGTTCATTGAAGTTTTTGGGAACTCACCCGATGAATCAAGTTATATTCGTCATGTCTTGATGCATGAGGACGTTACCAATTCGTTAATCATGATTCAGCCCAGTTTATTATCCTATGACGTTGATACGTTTGGATCAATTGATGAAACCACTGGCGAAGTTAACAATGAACCAGAACCAGTCTTGTTGGACTCAATGTCATTAGGCCCACAAAAAATCTTGTTACTTGATACTTTTTTCCAAATTTTAATTTATCATGGCTCAAGGGTTACTGAATGGAGGAAAGCAAATTACCATAATCTTGAAGGCTATGAATATTTCCGTGACTTCTTGGAAGCTCCTAAAAAGGAAGCCATGGAAATTTTGTTGGATAGATTCCCCTTGCCCAGATTTATTGATTGTGACGAAGGTGGGTCTCAGGCTAGATTCTTGATGGCCAAATTGAACCCTTCTACTAGTTATGCTACAAATCCTAACCTTATGTATGGGTCCAACCTAAACACACAGCATGACGTATTGACCGATGATATAAGTTTACAGCTGTTCATGGATCATATACAACGAATTGTGATTGAAAAGAAATGATGCCTGACTCATAGGTACTCTTTTCTTTAATTTCTTTATTTCTCCATAGACTTGTATATTTAATCTAACCCCTTTATATAAGTATTTGTTACCAGCATACGCCGAACTTTTCAATTGTGGGGTTTTAAATGCAGAAGACAAAAAAAAAGAAATTCTCTCATCTGCTGGAAAAAAAAAAAAGACTAAGCTGAAAAATAAAATAAAAAAAAAGGAATTCCACAGTTTTCATTTATCCTTCAACCTATTACACTCCACAAATGACATGAAGCGAAAGCTTTCGAATGAATGTGACTATTTCAAGACACTGACTATATACCCCGATGTTAGCATAATTGCAACTACTTTAAAACAGAAAAAAATTCAGCGCTCCGGCGCGGTACGCGTTCCCAGTGTCATTAGCGAGTCTCGTTTTTGTTCTCCAATAGACCCCACAGTTTGCCAACGAATCAGGTCCATTTTCCATGAGGACGATTCGATGGGTGTTGATGAATCCAAGGGCTTGGCCTATGGTGGTCCAACATTTCTTTTCTTCTTGGGTGCACAGGGTAAAGAGTTCATTGATCACATACGATCAAACTTCCCCGTCAACTTCAACTCAGTTGCATTCATTTCCTCGAATTTAGAGGAAAGTCAGTATAGTGAATGGCTGGATCCGACACTATATTTATCAAATTCTAAAAGCTGTGTTCTGCTCTCGACGTATTTCGGTATCAATGATCCTTTGGGTGGTGGGAGCTACCCTCTCAATTTTTTGATTGTAATTGATGCCAATCATTGCCAACGGTGTCGAATACCGATTCGAATTGGCCGGGGTTGTCTGCCGCATGAGAAGTTTGGAATCAACTTGGATCAATTATCGGGCTTGGTGGTCGATATTTTAGAGTACTCTAATTCCCTCTGAATCGTTCGTGTCTTTTATATATTAATGACGTACATACTATTATACAATAAAAAATCAAGGGACAAACTCAACAACTCGGTGACGTCTATTGTAAAAGTGCCAATTTCTCCTGTTCCAAATCTTGATACTGGTTACGTTGATTTTCAATTTCTTCCTTCACCTTGTTTATGTATATATCCAACCTGGAAACCTCATCAATCTCGTCTGTCCGTATATATGTCTGATCTCTCTTTGTAGGATCACTAAGTCTGTAAGGTAGTAGGTTGGCTGGCTTTTGTGTAAGGTATTCAAACACTCGTTCAGTTGGTTCCTGAAAGACTAATTCATCGTAAGATACTGAATTAACCTCACCGTTTTCTTTCAAAGGATGTTGTGGGTTGAAAGGATGTAGTTTAAGAGCGTGAAATATCTGAAAATTCTTTTCATTTATACCCAATTCAGCTCCGGAATGGAAATGTAACTTGATGATAATTTCAAATTCACCCCAACCAGTTTCTGTAACTTGATAGGGTGGTTTTTCGATGGATCGCACCGGGTTCTCATAAGTCTCGTGAAGTTTGAATGTGACTCTTTTGAGTAAGGGGGTCAAGTCTATATTATCGAGTACTGGTCTGAAAAACACCGTCCATTCATGAGTATGGTCAGGTGGGGTTCTCTCTGTTCTCTTTTCGGGCGCGAGACGAACAGCGCTATTTCCATAAAGAATCGGAATCGATATCGATACGTTTTTTATCCTCTTCGTGGCACTCATTGCTGTATCAAGATGAAAAAGAAGGTATGTGCCAATGAAAGTTATGTCTTTTGAAGACTCTCTAGGAGTTCTTATATTTTTTTTTTTTTTTTGCTTGTTGATTTTCTGTTGATTTTTTTTTTTTTCTGCTGCAGAATTTCATAGGACTGCATATACATGCCTACGCTGACGTCTTTTACTAAATTATGGTCTTAAATAATGCTATAAAGGATTGAGAGTTATTGTGGCACCAAAGGCATCCATTCTGACATCGACCTACCATTGTTGGCGGGAGTACTCGAGTTTGAACGAGGTGGTGGCGGTGTGGGACGATTGGAATCTGGCAACTTATGATTCTCGTCATTTTGATCATCATGGCTTCCGGTCTTGGTGCTCGATAATGCATGAGGTTTAGTAGGGACCATTGGTTTCTTGGGTGCAGATTGACTAGGTTTGGAGTTGGTGTTTTGGTTGGACATGGGAAGTGACGCCAGTGATGCGTTGGGGGTACCGGCAGGCGAACCGGCAGCAGAGCCGGACCTACTGGGAATAAGTGGGGTGGCTGAAAAGCCGACCGGTGGCTTCTTGTTCATTGTAGGTACTGGCGGAGAAGCTGATTTTACAGATGCTGGTGGACTTGTAGACGATGGTGTTATATTGGAAGCAAGAGGTGTCAGAGCGGTTTTTCTTGGAGGCGGGGCAGGTGGTTTACTAGTGTCTGAGTTCACATCTGCTGGTGATGGTGGGAGCCTTCGAGGAAGTTGAGGAGATGGATTGAGAGGTTTATCAACCCCAGAAGTTACTGTTTTGCGGCTTAAAGGTGGTGGTGGGACTCTTCTTGGCGCGGGGTACGTTTGTGTAGCTGGGCGTGCTGGTAATCTTGGTGAGGAATCATCGAGTAAATTCATTTCAGACAAAGTATCAAAGCTGAAATCGGTATCAGCAGGATTATTTTTTGACAGCTGTGATCCTTTTTTAGAACCCTTACTGGATTCAAATTCAATTAATGAAATATCACCATTATCGTTGTGTTCGGACTTATAAGAATCATAGAGTTTTTTGGCCAAAGACAACTTTTTCGCTTCATCCACAAATTCAATTTTACTTTCAAAAGTGGAGAACACAGGTTTATGATCACTGATAAATGAATCCATGACAGAATTATAATTGAGTTGTACCAATCCATCTTTAAGACTCTTTTTGTTTGTCATATACAAGATACGGTCTGTCCACGAGGGAACACGTTGCTTTTCAGATGTATCATAATTGGAAGTACCCTTATCAAACTTATAAGTTGGATAAAATCGTATTTTCCCCTCTTGAAAATCACGGAACGCACCATCCTTAGGATCATCCAATTCATTCAATAATTGGTCTACTCTATAAAGTTCATCAAATGCCCCGTTTTCGATCAAGTACCTGCATCGATCATTAGGTAGTGAAATACGATAGTTCAAATCACCAAACCAAACCACATGGTCATGGTCTCTAATAGTATAATTTCGCGTAAAAGTTAAGCCTTCCATGATGGTACGATAGTCATTATATCGTTCAATGATGGCATTGGTCCCCGCAGCCAAGTGTGACGTAACAAGGGCAAACGAAGTTGAACCGAATTCAAATCTAACGGCACAAGCACCTTTATTGGCTGTTATTCCACCCATTCCTGTCTTCTTCAGTGATCCCGTTACTTGAGTTACATTGTTCACCTGAGATTTCTTCACGAAGAGGAAAAGCGACATAGATGCAATTGATTCAGTTCTTAATAATAGATATTGTTCATTTTGCGAATTCAATTGAGATTCGAGTAATTTAGCCCATTGTAAACCTTTAGAGTTATCAGCACTAAGAATTGATCCCGCATTCAACTCAATTAATTCTTGAAGACCAATGGCGTAAACATCAGGTAATCCATTATCCAAGTTATCAGCGGGGAACAAAAAGCTGGTTAATTCTATACTTCTGTTAAAAGGATTAGCAGCATTAACGTTGAATGTACCCACGAAGACATTAATGTTTGTTGATGTAGTGAAGGTTGATGCCATATTCTTCAATTTTTCATGTACATAATCATTAATTGGATCATATATTTTAACGGGAGTTGAGAATTGAGCATCATAACCTAACAAAAGATCCATGGTTGATTGTTTTTTAGAATCAATAAATGTATTCTGATACATTCTTGAAACTGATTTGGTGACATCTGACAATGCCCCGGCAAAATTCATTTTACCTGAACGTGAAAATGATGATTTCAACGCATTAGTACCGGTATAGATTTGTGAGATTGCATCACCATTATCAGCCCACAATGCATTATGTTTATTTGCAATTTCATCAAACACAAGTCTTTCTCGATAACTACTAATTTCAGCACCATCATTAGCGCGAAGATAATTCTTCACAATGTGATTCACCACACTTTGACAAATAACCTGTTGAATCAAGTTGGTACGATCTAAACAATCCAAACAATTTACACGGAATATCCCGTCTTGTCTGGTGACAACTTCGCCTTGTTCAGTATCATAAGTAAACCAACCAAATTGTTCCAATGAATCCTGAAGAAACGTCAAAATTTTGGTAGCTCCAGAAAATCCACCTGATGCTGGTTTAGTTTCATGATGAAAATCAAAATCACTAAATGCAATATCTTCAACGTGAGTTGAATTATGATATAAATCTTTGTATCGACGCAGTACTTGAACCTCTGCAGGTTTAGTTTTGGATAAAAGATTAACAATATGACAAGCTCCATATTTAGTACATACTTCATCAAAATGTTTATTGAAAATTGGTTGTGTAGCTTCCAATGAACGAGTAAGTGTTATCTTTGGATTAATCAAGGTACTATCTTGTTCCCAAAAAGTAGGGACAGAGCCTCTTATTTGAGTAAAAGAAAATATGGATGCTTGGGACGGGTTATCATAAATGAATTCTGATTCAACAAAATTGGCCACATTACCATTATCATCAATACCACGGGCATTAAAACGAGTCCCGGCACGTTTCCATGATTGTTTTGAGATTATGGTTATGGCTGCACCCGATGATGAAAATGTAACCGTTTTGGCAAATCCACGAATTACGGTGGTAAGAAATTTATTTTCATTAAGAAGATCTTGAGCAAAATCATCCAAATTAGATCTAAATTTGATCAATTCTTCCATCATGAATGAATTCCACATGTATTCTTGTTGTGAATGATCTAAATTGATCGTTTGTTTTACTGTAGTATTAGGATCAGGTGGTTGATCACTTAGTTTGGCATTATCTAAACCTCGACTCTGTAACAATGAAGTTAAATCAAAATCATTTGAATAGTAGAAAGAACCATTTGATAGTAACTTTTTCAATTCATGACAAGGATGAACCGGTCTATACTCATGATCATCAATGGTACCAGAATCCACCGTATCCATCGAATAACCATTAGCATCCAAATTAACAAAATCCCATTCATTGGAGCTTAAGGATATAAAATCCACCAGATAAATTTTATCAACGGTTTCATAATTAACAGGACTGGCAACATTGGTTATTGCCCCGGTAATAACTGCCAAGAATATTTGACGTTCAACATTGATCAAACCAAGACAGCCGAATACTTCACGATTTATCAAGCTTCGATAACCATTTTCTCCGGTGATTTGACCATTGGGGATAATTTCAACGGCAACGGCAAGGGGTAATTGTTTTTTAGCAGAGTTGTCTGCATTTGATTTTACCTGACGAAAGCATAAACTATGCGTAGAGGATTGAATGGCAATTGTTCGTGGGTGTTCTTTATAGAGGACCCTCATAATGCTAATAGAAACACAATCGTCAATTGGAAAAGGGGGGAACAAAAAAAAAAAAGATTTACTTGATATCTAAGCTTTTAAACCAACATAAGTCTAATTGTGTTTTGAATTCTTGTTTCTGATAATTCCCAGTATTCAGTAATAGTTTACGTTTGTTTTAAATTTTACCAGTTTTAAGTTCGGTTCAACAGAAATTGCTAGATTTGGAAAATTTCACTGGAGATAAACTATGGGTGTACGGGTCTTTAGTTCCCGGAATTTGACAACTATCACAAGACCTTAACAAAAACTTAACAACTGATGTTGCTTCAGCTTTTGCCATGTATTTCAATATGAGCACCTTCCTCCCAGGATTATGTTAGTCTAGGGCAATGTCTACTTGATTAGGTGGTGTAAATAAGTCTGATTACCTAATCAGCTTCCGGCCAAAGCAAAAAAAAAAAAAGTTCAAAAAAAAAAAAAAAAACCTCGAAAAAAAAAAAATGATGTCAAATTTTTGAAATTAAGAAAAGAACCTGAAAGCTCTTACGATACTAGATTACTCAAACCACTTTACAACATATCATAAT
Organism: Hyphopichia pseudoburtonii; assembly: GCA_003856775.1. NCBI lineage: Eukaryota > Fungi > Ascomycota > Pichiomycetes > Serinales > Debaryomycetaceae > Hyphopichia > Hyphopichia pseudoburtonii. Next base: position 713,324 of record CP024758.1, read on the forward strand.
GGCCCCTCCAGCTAAATACAACTTCACTTTGTCCGACGAATCCAAGGAAAGAATCACCAAGGTTTTGGAATACTCTAAGACCATTGCTCACTACGGTTTTATTCCCTTCATCTTATACTTGGGTTTCAAATCCACTCCTGAAAGACCAAACTTGTTCAACTTGTTGACTCCTATCCCAGCTGCCATCTAAGCTTTTCTGGAAGTTTAGAATGAGCTTTGATGTTTTGTGTTTCTTCGAGGGGATTGCTCCTCACCTTTTCTTTTCCAATGATGTACATAGTTGCTTAATATAAAGATTATATTGAAACAAGGTGTGATTTGTGTGTAATTCAATGATGATTCAAAGTGTTATTTGGCTTGTATTTAATTCCGACGTGTCTCTTGTACTTGAGGAACTACAATGGCCTCGTTTGCCTGAATCTCCAGATTTTTTTACAAACCCTGACCGAAAATGTGAACAAAGTGCCAATACACTACGTAGAACTCTTGACAATGACAAGCACGGTACTTCGTGTGGGCCCTATGGCGGTCAAACTACAATCTAGTAAAATCGTAAACACCAGAGTACTACATTTCAAGTATGAAGATCAAGATCAACCATATATTGAGATATAAAATTTAGCAATGCTAAATAATTTCGTAGCGTAGAAAAACTAAAAAAAAAAAACCTCACAAAAAAAAAAGAAGAATAAAAAAGAAAAATCCGATTTACCAATCGATGATGACCATTTGGTAAAACTCCACAGGTTGGATTATTTGACATAAAGAGATTATAGAGATATAGACTATGAAACATGACTCGTTGAGTAGTAGACAAGTTGAAATAATATCTGGTTTAAGTGCTGGTTTCTCAACTACCATCATCACTCATCCACTTGACGTCATTAAGATTCGATTACAACTCTTATCAACACCATCATCCCAATTACCGCAACAGGGTAAAAGTCGATTTCTGTCATTACGTCAAGTTATTCTGAGTATTCATAAGCTGGCCAATGATCAGTATCTACAACTGAAAGGTCATGGTACGAAATTACCGTTTATCCTTAAACAATATTATCGTGGATTAGCTCCTAATTTGGTGGGTAATATCACTGCATGGTCATTATATTTTACATTGTATGCTGAATTTAAAAATTTACTCCCGGTAAATCAAACCACGATGAATTATTTTGCTGCTTCAACGTGTGCTGGAATTTCAACCTCACTTTTAACCAATCCATTATGGGTACTCAAAACAAGAATATTAAGTACTCCAAAACATGAGGTTAATGCTTATAGATCAATAATTGATGGTATCAAACAAATATATGTTAAAGAAGGAATTTTTAGTTTTTGGAAAGGTACCATCCCCAGTTTATTTCTGGTATTTCAAGGAAGTTTACAATTTACCATATATGATCATTTGAAAAATTGGTTACAAGTAGGTGATTCCTCCTTACCAACTCATCATTATATTTATGCACTGGCAGTGAGTAAAATATTGAGTATGACAATTATGTACCCGAGTCAAGTTATAAAGGCAAGATTACAAAATTATAATCTAACTAATGAACCACGAAACATTCGATTGATTTGTCGTGATATCTGGACAAAGGAAGGTAAGTATCAGGGCTTTTATAAAGGAATCAGTGCAAATATTGTTAGAGTATTACCTGCCACCTGTATTACGTTTGTGGTTTATGAATCAGTTAAGAATTTTTTGTCATCTGCATAAGCATCAACGAGTCATTGTTTATAGATATTTATTGTTGTATACTAAACGTGTAATATATTTTCTTATCGTTATCTCAACGATAACCCCACAACGTCATAACTCTTAAATATCCCAGCCTATTAACAACTTCGTAGCTTAATTGCAGCTCAAGTGTTTTTCGCATCAATTTTTGCACACCAAAAACAAAAAAAAAAAAAGGTTGAAAAAAAAAAAAAGGTCAAAAAAAAAAAAAAAAAACGAATAAAACGGGGACGCGTCAAAGCCTTGATGACAACCACCAATCTCTGATAAACTATACTAAAATGACTACATCGGAACATGAACCTGAAGCTAAAAGACAAAAACTAAATACTTCTGAACAAGCTGAACAAGCTGAGCAAGCTGAGTCATCTTGGTTACCCAATTCAATCACTAGCATCAACAATAAATTTGACTTTGAATCAACAACGTACCATAGTCCTATTCCCAAAAATGTGGTTGATTCCAATGAACCGGTGGTATTGGGGGTTGATGAAGCTGGCCGTGGACCTGTATTGGGCCCCATGGTTTACGGGATCTCATACTGCCTAGCCAGTTATCAACCAGAATTGAAAAAATATGGGTTTGCAGATTCCAAAACATTGAAAGATGATAAAAGACAGAGCTTATTCAGACTAATTGAAACTACATCGCATGAATTAAATGATCTGGTGGGTTGGGCCACCACCACCATGACTGCAAAAGATATAAGTAGTGGTATGCTACAAGATATCAATGGGAAAGGGGGGTATAATTTAAACGAACAAGCACATGATGTAACCATCAATTTGGTAAGACAGGTATTAGATAAGGGAGTGAAGATCCTGTCACTTTTTGTGGATACAGTGGGTCCACCAGTAACTTATCAAGCTAAATTAAAATATTGGTTTCCTGAAATTAAGGATGTGGTGGTAACCAAAAAGGCTGATAGTATTTATCCCATAGTTAGTACTGCATCAGTGGTGGCTAAAGTAACGCGTGATTTAAATCTACAATTTTTCAATCAGAATATCACACTGTTGAAAGGTCAGGCATTGGGCTCAGGATATCCTTCCGATCCAAACACGAGTCGATGGCTTAATTCTCACGTTGATGCCATATTTGGATGGTGGTTTGGTATCGTCAGATTTCTGTGGCAGACATCAAAGGATAGTTTGATGAATAAAGGCGGAGTACCCGTTATCTATGAGGCCCAAGTACTTAAACCAGATAAGGGATACCAAGATGTAAGTGATTTCTTCACCGACAAGTCTGAGTCAAATGAAGTGGTACTGGCCAGTTATTACGGTGACTCTCAAGTTGATCTTTAGTCTGTATTATATACTCTGTATACCTTAATCCTCTGTTTTTGCAGTAATAATTCGTCTCGGGCATTGAACTCCGACATCTGCCGTCTTTCCTCGCATCGATGTTCTCCGATATGTAGATTTGCACCCGTGCACCCATACAAACACAAAAAAAAAGGCCAAAAAAAATTCAGCCAAAACAAAAAAAATTCAACTTCCGGAAGGAAAAAGTCCAAAAGCCAAAAAAAAAAAAAAAAAAAAAAAAAAAAAAAAAAAAAAAAAAAAAAAGGAAAGAATGGTTTATCTATAGATTTGAATGTTGATAATAATTTCTTCATCTTCTTCTCTTTACTATTGACCATCAACCATGTCTGCCTTGTTTGCTGCCTCCAGAGCGGCCATGCGTACCGCTGCCGTTACCAGTGCTCACTTACCAGCCACCACCCGCTTCCATGCCTTATCATCCATACAATTAGCCAGATTCTATTCTTCCGGGAAATGGCCTGATCACACCGTCATCAACATGCCGGCTTTATCCCCAACCATGACCCAAGGTGGTATTGCTTCCTGGTCCAAACAAGTTGGTGATCAATTGTCCGTTGGTGAACCAATTGCTGAAATTGAAACCGATAAAGCTTCTATGGATTTTGAATTCCAAGAAGATGGTTACTTGGCCAAAATCTTGGTGGATGAAGGTGCCAAGGATATTCCTGTTGGTCAAGCCATTGCTGTTTACGTTGAAGAAAAGGGTGATGTTGATGCTTTCAAAGATTTCACCGCTGAAGATGCTGGTGGTGCTGCTGCTCCTGCTCCTGCCAAGGAAGAATCAGAAGCTCCAAAAGAAGAAAGTAAGTCTGCTGCTCCTGCTTCTGGCTCTTCTTCCGCGGGATCTGGATCTGGTAAATCAGCTCCTCCAACTGATAGAATCATTGCATCTCCATATGCCAAGACCATTGCTTTGGAAAAGGGTATCTCTTTGAAACAAGTTAAAGGTACTGGTCCAAATGGTAGAATTATTGCTAAGGATGTTGAAAATTTCAAACCTGAAGCTACTGCTTCTCCTACTGCCGCTGCTGCTCCTGCTACTGCCACTTATGAAGATATTCCATTAACTAACATGAGAAAGGTTATTGCTTCCAGATTATTAGAATCAACTCAAACCAATCCATCCTATATTGTTCAATCTCAAATTGTTGTTTCTAAATTATTGAAATTACGTCAAGCTTTGAATGCCACTGCTGAAGATAGATATAAATTATCCGTTAATGATTTATTAATTAAGGCCATTGCCTTGGCCTCTTTAAGAGTTCCTGAAGCCAATTCTCACTGGTTAGGTGATCAAGGTATCATTAGACAATACTCCAACGTTGATGTTTCCGTTGCCGTTGCCACTCCAACCGGTTTAATCACCCCCATCATTACAAATGCTCATAACAAGGGTTTATCATCTATTTCTAAAGAAATTAAGGAATTAGGTAAGAAGGCCAAGGCTGGTAAATTGGCTCCTGAAGAATATCAAGGTGGTACCATTTGTATTTCTAACTTGGGTATGAATCATGCCGTTAATGCCTTTACTTCTATTATTAACCCTCCTCAATCTTCCATCATTGCCATTGGTACTACTGATAAAAAGGCGGTTCCATCTTCTGTTAACGAACAAGGTTTCGTATTTGAAGATGTCATTACCATCACCGGTACCTTCGATCACAGAGTTATTGATGGTGCTAAAGGTGGTGAATTCATCAAGGAATTAAAGAGAATTGTTGAAAATCCATTAGAATTTTTGCTTTAGGATATTAATGACATAAAATTTTAAATCAATCAAAAAAAAACTAAAAAAAAAAAGAACCCCCCACAGAAAGTTTTGAACCCTATAGCTTATCTATTCGAATGTATATATATTACATACCATTAATTTTTTTAAATACGAGAATCTAATGCTTTAAAATTGTATAAAAGCACTAGTGCACACCCAAACACCCAAACACCAAGTAAACAAAAAAAAACAATAAACAACAAAAAAAGGGAATAAAACGTTGACGAAAGAACACCACTTATCTTGCAACTTCATAACAACAACAACACTATGACATTGAAACAAATATACATAGCCAGACATGGATACCGGGCTAACTGGCTCCCACCTCCACATCCACCCAATCCAACTGGTATTGATAGTGATCCACCTTTGGCACCTCATGGTGTTGATCAAGCCAAACAATTAGCAGCGTATATCACGTCATTACCGGCACATGAAAGACCACAATTTATTCTTACATCTCCATTTTATAGATGTGTTGAAACGGCTCAACCAATTGCCGAGATGTTAGATTTGTCAATTGTAATTGAACGAGGTGTAGGTGAATGGTATAAAAAAAATCGTGGAGTGATACCTGCTCCCGCTGATTATATTCAATTACAACAATTTTTCCCCAATTTATCAAATGAAAAAGTTTGGCATCGTGATAATACCATTGGAGTTATACCTGATTTATCAGGTGAAAATGAAGATGATATTTTTAATCGTGCTAATCAATTTTGGCAAAAATTTATCCCTATTTTTGAATCAAAATTTCCTCAATATGAAAATATTCTTATTGTTAGTCATGCAGCTACTAAAATTGCATTAGGAATGTCACTTATGAAATTAAATAATGTTTTCGATCCTATTGATAATGATGGAACTTTTTTAAGAGCGGGTGCATGTTCAATTGATAAATATGAATTAAATCCTGCTAAAAAATCATGGGATATTGTTATGAATGGTAATTGTGAATTTTTAACCGATGGTGAAGAAATGAATTGGACTTTCCATCTGGCCTTTGAAGCTGGTTCTGATGAAGATATTAAGGCTAGACAAGAAGAAGCTAAAAGAAAGGAGAAAGTACTGAGAGAATCAACTCCCGTTACTGATTTGGCTGAAGGTAATGATTCAAATAATACCAATATTGAATATGAGGTACGTCAATCTTAAATAGAATTCAACCAAGAGAAAAATTAATAGAATAAGGTTTAATACTAACCAAAGTAATAGGAAATATTTGTTACCGTAGATATACCGTGGACTGGTGATTCTCGATTTGATATTGAAACCAATGAAGAAGAATCATCTAAAAAGGACCGATTATCAACTCGACATATGATCAATCCAACATCACAATTTCAATTAACCAATATTAATGATGTTCATCCCTTGGTTAAATTAAGTAATAATACCACCACCAATAGATCAATTGTTGATGGTAAATCTACCACCACGTATGATCTGTTAATGGATAATTTATCATTGGTTGATAATCGAATTTATCAAACCAACTGGGCTCGATTGATTGGAACCGATCTTATATTTGATGATTACGGTGAATTGATTGGTAAAGTAAATGAACATTTGGTTTGTGATGCAACCACCAAATTTATACCTAAAGAAAAAGAAGATGGTGAAGAAGAAGAAAAAAATGATGAACCAAATGATGAATCGGGAGGTCCCATGACACCATTTATGAGAAAGGCATTGAAATTGGCGGCTAAGAAGTCACAATGATGCCTACATTGTATTATACTGTACCATATCTTGCACAATTGAATATCGTTGTTGCACAAATGAAATATCATTCTTGTATTCTTGTAATCTTGTATTCTTGTAAATATCATTATTGTATGCGCAAAAAATGGAGAACATATAAAAGGGAAAAAAAAAAAAAAAAAAAAAGTATGACGATCACCAATTTTGCAATTCATCAATTATGTTTGAACCTCAAATATATCAACAATTATTCCAAAATAAAATCATACTTGCCCTGACTTCAGAAAGACGTAAACAAATACTTACTGAAAATTTAGGAATTCCAATTGATAAAATTACAATTATTGCTCCCAACGTTGAAGAAAACATTGATAAGAATGGTATAACTCCAGCACAGTATGTTACATTAACGGCAAAACTTAAAGGTGATGCCGTATTGGAAATGATGTCAAATAATAATCAACCCATGATTATTATCAGTTCCGATACTGTTATTTCATGTAATGGAGAAATTCTTGAAAAACCTCAAAATCAACAACATCATCGATGTATGTTTGATAAATATCGACAATTTGGTAAAGTTGAAGTGATAACGGCAGTTTGTATTTACAAGTTAACTAATGGGAAATCAACATTATTTGAAGATGTTGAAATCACCAAATTACATTTCAATCATTTAATATCTGATAATTATATTGATGAATACGTTAAATTGGGTGAAGGTCAACAAGTGGCAGGTGGATTCAAGTATCAGGGTTTGGGTAGTACCCTTTTCCACCAAATGGAAGGTGATTACTATAACGTGGTGGGATTACCGGTGTTCCTTACCTTGAAATTACTCATGAATGTCACTAGTTAGCTTCTTTATCACCCTTGTCTATCGTTATTTAGTACCTTTCCCCAAGGCCTTTTCCGTGTTTGGGTTTGGTTTCCTGCATATAAATTTCTTTTTTTTTTTTTTTTTTTTGATTTTTGATTTTCTGTTCTTTTTTTTTTGTTTTTTTCGCTTTTAAATTTGAGATGAGCTATTAAGACTTTTTTTGTAAGGAGATGACTTCTTATCACTGATATCAATAAGTAATAATGGCCAAACAAAGTAAACAACAGACCAAGCAGGTCAAGTCAAACGACAGAAGCGTCGATGACATCGAAGCCGACTTAAAGATCAAGAATGTGTCCAGTGGAGAAGAATCCGCCTCTGAAGAATTATCTGAAGAATCTCAGGATGAATTACTGAGTGAAGATGAGGAAGAAGAACAAATTCAAATTGAAGAACAAGATGATCAACCCCTGACAAAACTGGGGCACTCAGTTAATTTACAAAGTAAATCAACCCTGGATAATAAACAAAAACAAACTCCTCAAGAAAAACTGGGTACCATATATATTGGTAGAATTCCTCATGGGTTTAATGAATTTGAAATGAAGAAATATTTCAATCAATTTGGTAATATTGAAAGATTAAGAATATCAAGAAATAAAAAAACCGGGAAATCAAAACATTATGGATATATTCGATTTGCTAGTTTTGAAGTTGCTAAAGTAGCTGCTGAATCAATGAATAATTATTTATTATTTGGTCATTTATTAAAGGTTCATATTATTGAACAACCTCAACCAAATTTGTTTATTGGTGAACGTGATCGTAAATTCAATACCATATCTTCCAATTCATCCAAATTAATTAACAAGCATAATGGTTTAAAGAGTCAAGATGAATGGAATAGTTTACAGGATGGTTATAAAGTTTCCAAACAAGTTAGACAAGAGAAATTGAAAAATAAGGGAATCAAGTATTCTTTATAGATTTCTTCAATTCTTCATTCTTTCATATGTACTTCTCATATGTACTTCTCATATGTTTTGCTTTGCTTACTTCATTTGTATAATATATTTTTCCAATGCATTAATTTAGATCCATCGTCCCTGTAGACATCTTACTGCAAATATATTTTGCCAATGCATTGATCCATCAACCCTGTAGACATCTTACTGCAAATATATTTCTCTACCAAGTATAGTTTGGCATACCTCGGTCGTAAACAAAAACACCCGTGCATCCTGATTTTCCCAGCCTTTTTTTTTTTTTTTTTTTTCTTTGCTTACTTTTTTTTTTGCTTACTTTCCACTGCAAAATGATTGGACTACCAAAAACAGAAAAAAAACCAGAAAATGAACAATAAAATTCACATGGTAATAAGTTCCACAACCAAAAACTTTCACACTACAAAAGTGGGGCGACAGTTGGCAGTTGCTGAATTATCATAAGATACTTGTATTACCAACACCATTTTGTCTCCTAGCAATACATCAATTAAATCAAAACGTCAAGGGAAAAAGCGACAAAATTTCGAGCGCACCAAAAAAGAAAAAAAAAATAGAAAAATACACCACAAAAAAATTGAAAGCCCAAAAAAAACAAGCAAAAAGAAAAAAAAAAAAAAAAGTAGTCAAAAAAAAAAAAAAAAAAAAAAAGAAAAAAAAGAAAAGAACAGAAAAAAGTCAAGACTTGTATTTCTTTTATTCTGTTTACTGTTCATCATCATCATCATCATCATCATATCATTCAAATTAGCATGTCCGACGCCGTTGAAGAGTTAAAAGTCATTACCGCCGAAGAAGTCGCCAAACATACCTCACCATCCGACTTGTGGATTGTCTACAATGGTCTCGTATACGACGTGACTCCATACATTGATGAACACCCCGGTGGTGAAGAAGTGGTTGTTGATGTTGCTGGTACTGATGCTACCGAAGCATTCGATGATATTGGTCATTCAGATGATGCTCATGAAATCTTGAAAGGTTTATTACTTGGTAAAGTTGAAGGTGGGGTTATTAAAGAAGCCAAGGTGGCCAGTGCTGTTGCCAATGAAGGTGGTGTCTCGGTTCCTTTGGTTGGTGCCATTGTATTTGCCATTGCTGCTGGTGCTTACATTTATTTGAATCAATAAACCTCATCTAAATTATTTAATTCTATCACGTATTACTAGTTTTGTCCCTTCCATATTTATTAATCATACACTATTACTTGTATCTCCTGGTATCTTACTTTCTTTCTTGTATCTTACTTGTTCCTTGTATCTTACTTGTTCCTTGTATCTTACCTTTTCCCTGTATCTGAATTTGTACTTGCGTAAATCAATAATTTGGTGAATTGTCGGTCTCGATGTCTTATCTCGTACCATAATTATACGATGCATTTTATCACACGGTCAACTATTTCCCGATTGGGAAGGCGTTTCCCGCGGGATCAAAAAAAAGGAGGGGAATCAACAAAAAAAAAAAAAAAACAAAACACCCGTACATTTATTTATTTTTCACGGTTGCAGCCGTATACGCCAAAAGTCTAATAAAAAAAAAAAAAAAAAAAAAAAACATTATACAAATAGTCTAAGATAATGCCCTGAGTAAATCTTGAATCAAATCATCAACGTGTTCAACCCCAACACTGACTCTCAATAAAGCAGGATCGATCTTAGGATCTGACATGGCTCTCCATTCAATCAAACTTTCAACCCCACCCAAAGAAGTAGCATGATGGAAGTATTTCAATTTGGATGGTAATCTTCTTGCGGTATCTTCATCCGTTACCGTAAATGAAAAAACGGGAGCTTGACCTCCAGTCAATTGATTGGCAATATATGCATCAGTTTGTAATGACCCATGATAGATTTTTGATAACTTGGACAACTTGTCTTTATTGTTGACCAATGCTTGCACGATTTTAGTAGCTGATTTGGACTGTTGTAAAATTCTTAATTCAAAAGTCTTTAAACTTCTTAAGAGCAATGAACTTTCTAAATTACCAATATTGGTTCCCAATAATAATCTTTCATTAAGTAAGTTTTGCTTTATTTCTTCACTTTTGACAACTAATAACCCAGCTAACAAATCACTATGACCTCCAAAGTACTTGGTAGCACTGTGCATGATAAAATCAGCCCCATGCTTGAAAGGATGTTGTAAAGGAGGTGGAGCAAACGTAGCATCAACCATCAATACTGCGCCTACATCATGAGCCTTTTTGGCATAGTACTCAATATCAAAATTGACACCTTCAGGATTTACCGGAGTTTCTAAATGAACAACATCACCCTTACCCAAACCTGCCTTGACGAAATCATCATCAATACCAATTTGTTTAACCCCATATTTCAGTCCAAAAAGCTCAACAATACCATGACATCCATGATAACCTTCACCAATGGCAATCACCTTGGGATTAAGATAAGTTAAAGCAGCGAAAAATGCTCCTAAACCAGACAGATAAGCAACCACATGACCATCCAATACTGTCAGTAATGATTTTTCAACATTGGTTGAATTAGGATGACTTTCACGAGAATAACATATATACTCATCAATACGAAAATCAGTTGGTTGATCAGCCCATTTAATCAATTTATCAGGATTGGAATCATAAGCGTAGGTAGTGGCAATATTAATGGGTGGGATTACATCCGATACACGATGTAATGAATCAGCATCATGAATTAAATGAGTGGAAATACCGGTCATTGTTGTTTAGTGTGATTTTTACCTCAAACCATGATGATACTTGGTGAGAATTTCATGTCATATTTATACCACTGGTATTTGCATTGATTTGGTCCAACATTTTGCGCTTTGCGCAAAATTTTTTCTCTTTTTCCTTTGACGTTTTGATGCTTTGTGAAGCTCGCCATACAAATTTGGATGAGAAATTGCGCTTTTTCCGGTTTTTTTTTGGGGGGGGGGGCCAGCTTTTAGTTGGGGACCTGCATATACGTTTATATGTGAAATTGCGCATTTAGCTAAACCGTTACCGTTTGTAACATGACGACTTTGATAATAAGTTTACTTTGATGAGTATTGATGCTGATGAAAGTAAACCTCAGTTGGAAATTGAAACACTTTAATGTAATGATATCTTTGCTTTTTCCCTTCTATATTTTTCAACCACTCGTACTTTCCTAATATCGCATGTACTCTCCTGTCTGTACCTACCTGTTACCTATGTCTTCTTTTACTCGGTGGATAATTTGTCAGTGAGGATTGCAGAGACATCCAGTCAACTTTCAAATTGCACCCTGTAAACGATCTAATGCTAATTGTAGGGCATCAGTTGATGATGGACTAGGTTTACATTCACGTAATAAGCTGGCTAGTTTTCTTACTGAAGTTCCATCCCAAATTCGTGCACTTTGACGATAATCATGATTAAGGGCTGCATGATACCCTGATAAATCATTAAATTCAACTTCACCCCAATCATACTTTGAATTACTTGGATATACCTTACTTGATACAACTTTACCAAAAATTTGCATGATTTGTTGTAAAATATCCAGAGTAAATAAACCTTGTAATTCTGATTTATGTTTCCAACGTACAATAACAATCAATTTAGTTGATTGATTTTTTTGTAAATAATGATATCGTTTGATTAATTTGATATCATTCCAAGCAACGTATTTTTTCTTGATTACCGGTATAATTCGTTGTGATTCATGTAATCTTCGTAATTTTAATCCTTCTTCTTGTAATTTAACCACCGTTTGTTCATATTTATTTTTATTCATAAATTCATCATTTACTTCATTATAAACAAAATTGGCATCTCGTTTAACTCGTTGTTCTCGTTTACGTAATTCATCCTGGAAATATTGACGTTTAGCATTGGTTTCTTCTTTACTAACAGGATTTTTCAAATCATCATATTGCTTTCTTAATTGTTCATCACTTAATATTTCATAAATGATTCCAAGTTTGGTAAATTGTATCGCCGCCAGCGGTGATGGATTTTTATCAGGATGATATTGTAATGCTTGACGACGATACTGTCGTTTAATATCAGTCAATGTGGCATCGGGAGTAAGTTGAAGGAATTCATATAAGTTTTCATCATCATCAATCTCTAATGTTCCTATCTTCATTGTTGGTGTTGATTCTTCATTAGTTTATTTGAAAGATGAAATTTTTTCTCAAAAAAAAAAAAAAAAAAAAGAAGGAAAAAGTAGGAGAATTGAAAAATTGCGATTTTAAATTGCAAAAAACATGAAAAAAATGGAAAATTGTCATAAAATCTCAAAATATCTTACAACATCTTTTTAATCTCAATTATAGTCTAATTTACTAATTAAAAAAATCTAAGCTAACGCACTGAACAAATCTTCGATTAAATCATCAACATTTTCAACCCCAACACTAACTCTCAACAAAGAGGTATTAACCCTAGGATCTGAAATTGCTCTCCATTCAATCAAACTTTCAACCCCACCCAAAGATGTAGCATGATGAAAATATTTCAATTTGGATGGTAATCTTCTTGCGGTATCTTCATCCTTTACTGTAATTGAAAAAACGGGAGCTTGACCTCCAGTCAATTGATTGGCAATATATGCATCAGTTTGTAATGACCCATGATAAATTTTTGATAACTTGGGTAACTTGTCTTTATTGTTGGCCAATGCTTGCACGATTTTAGTAGCTGATTTAGATTGTTGTGAAATTCTCAATTCAAAAGTCTTTAAACTTCTTAAGAGCAATGAACTTTCCAAATTACCAATATTAGTCCCTAATAATAATCTCTCACCAAGTAATTTTTGCTTAATTTCATCACTTTTAGTAACTAATAATCCAGCTAACAAATCACTATGACCTCCAAAGTACTTGGTAGCACTGTGCATAATAAAATCAGCACCATGCTTGAAAGGATGTTGTAAAGGAGGCGGGGCAAATGTAGCATCAACAATTAGTACTGCGCCTACATCGTGTGCTTTTTTGGCATAGTACTCAATATCAAAATTGATACCTTCGGGATTCACCGGAGTTTCTAAATGAACAACATCCCCCTTACCCAAACCTGCCTTGACGAAATCATCATCAATACCAATTTGTTTAGCTCCATGTTTCAGCACAAAGAGATCAACAATACCATGACATCCATGATAACCTTCACCAATGGCAATCACCTTGGGATTGAGATAAGTTAAAGCAGCGAAAAATGCTCCTAAACCAGACAGATAAGCAACCACATGACCATCCAATACTGTCAGTAATGATTTTTCAACGTTGTTTGAATTAGGATGACTTAAACGAGAGTAATAAGGGTCTGCATCAAATCGGAAATCAGCCGGTTGATCACTCCATTTAACCAACTTATCGGGATTCGAATCATATGCGTAGGTTGTGGCGATATTAATAGGTGGGATCACGTCCGATACACGATGCAATGAATCGGCATCATGAATCAAGTTGGTTGCAATACCCGTCATGTTTAATGTTGGAGTATAAATGATCATATATAACTGTGGTGCATCTACCCTTATTTTAATATACTTGTTTGGGGAGTGCTGGTCGTGCGGAGACACAAAAAAATTAATAGCGGCAGATTACTCATCGTGATTAGCCGCTATGAACAAAGGCTTATGACTAATACTTGAACAGAAACTTATGAATAATCCTTGAACTGTTGCAGACGGGCTTTGAAATTGAGATGAGAAGAAAGTGGTGTACTTTGATCTGTATTCAAAAAGAAGTATTTGGTAATTTGAGGTGAGTTTGATAGATGCGAATGAGATTATTGCAGCCACACCTATCGCCTCTATTGGCTGCAAGTGGAAATCAGATCGGGCTAAACATGTGGTTGCTTAATGTGTGTGGGTCGCAAAAATGGGACATGGTTGAGTTCAGGTGGGTGTCATAACGACACACGAAGTTCGTTTGATAATCAATACAATAGATTTGGTCGTTCACTGGTATGCAACGAGCATCGAATTCAAATATTGGCAAGAATTGTAATCATCACAGCTTATTTAAGCGAGATCAGCCACTTTGTGTGAAATGGCTTCCATCGATAGATTCCAACTACTGCTTGTTTCTCATAGTTTGATGGATGGTAAAATTGTCGATTATTTCTTTTTTGTTGAGCAAAAAAAGTGATCCGTGTGGATCAAATGTAACATCACCAGAATCTGTAGGGTGGCCCATGTTTACGCCTGAAAAACACATCAGCTCTGTCTCTTTTCTTATGTCCTATACTATAACTATGTAAGAGACATTGGGTACCAGAACAAATCCTCTGCTTGTGAATATGCTCAATTAAGTTAAACTGTTCTGTTACTTCTACTATTAGCAATAACTCATTTCATAGCTCAAGTCAAACCTCAAACCATAACAGGGTCATTCCCCATCCTTTTCTTCAAACAAAGATGATCACTACACAAGTTTCTTCTTGTAGTTTCAAAGAATTTGTAACAATCTGATCGCTGAATTGATGCGTAAACTAGCAATCGTCCATAAGGGTACTGCCGGGAGTCTAACTTTGATGCTTGTCCTCACAAAGTGAATCCAACATGAAAGCAGATCTCTTTGTGAACATTTGGCTCAATGGTTGTGCCTCCTTCGAAAATATTCACGGAAAGTTAACTTGAAATTCAAGTCAAGACAGTACCCACACTGGCTTACTACCATTCGTTAATTGGTCAGCTTCATACCGCAACTATTGTTCAAATTGACTCGTAAATGACTTTCAATTTCTCGTGTATTAGTGTGTTGGTGACTTGTATTCAAAGAAAGTGCCGCAAATGTACACCTTATTTTAGAAATTGCCAAAAAAAGAAACAATGATATCATAGTATCATAGAGTAAGTTAATAATAAGTGATTGAATCATTGTTCAAAATGACTACTCACCTTTTTAACCGAGAATGCCACTAACAAACTTCACTTTCACAGTTATATTTCTTCCCCTATACTGCCTTTGTTAAAAAACTGTGTCTTTTGCATTCAACTACCTGAATTAAAGCGAAACATGTAAATTCAAAAAAAAAACAATAGAAAAGCAACAGTGTAGTGGACCGCCAACAACGTTGTGTATAACAAAGCAGCAATTCGTTCTAAGAATAACTGATCTTATAGAAGGTTTCACCTAAATGCCACAATGTGCTGTGCTCGTAATTAGCCGACGAGTTTCTTCTATTGTGTCTTTGTGATTTCGGTTCAGCTTCCCCATTTTTTCTTTTTTTTTTTTTCTTTTTTTTGTCGGATCAAGCATGCTAAGACTTCTTAGGTGGTTGTTGACATGTTGACGTAGGATGACGCTATTTTTAGTCAGGTTTGACCTTTGTGATTGTTTAACTTTGCATTTACGCGGTAACCTTGATTCAATTCAATAATTCAACCACTCCTTTTCTTTTTTGTTGCATTGTTATATCCCAACAAGTATGGCATACGCTCTAAGTATTCTACAATCTATTTCATAAGTCACCACCTTTCGGAAAACTATATAAGGTAGCTTTGATCCTGTCTCCCCTATCATTTTTTTTTCCTTGTCCCATCAATAAATCAATCAATAATACTCTATAAACAAAAATGAAATTCACCTCTGCTTTCTCCATCTCCGCTTTAGTCGCCGTTGCCGCTGCTGCCAAATCTTTCGGTGTCATCACCATCAACTCTGGTGGTAAATACCACCTCAGCTCTATTGTCTCATCTGACTCTAAAGTCACCGTTGGTTCTTCTGGTGACAATGCCGTTAAATTCCTCTTGAATGATGACAACTCCTTGGTTGACACCAACACCAACAAATATTTAACCGTTGACAACCAAAATATTGTTGAAGCTTCATACCCAGACAACAATTTTGGTATTAGTTCTACTGGCTTGGTTTACAACGGTAAAGAAGAATTTACCGTTGACCAAAAGAACCTGCAATTGACCATCAACACTTCTGGTGACAATGTTGGTGTTAGATTGAGAGTTTTGGATGAAAAAGATGCTTCCGATGTTCACCCATAAATTTGGCAATAGTTTGAAGATGAAAAAAGTTGCTTGCTTCAACCGATTATTACAGTACCGGATCACAGGTTTCAAGGACAATTATAAAGCCGGACTTTAGTTATGATTTTCTTTAATAAAAGGCAACTTTTTCTTTAATGACTGTCTTGTAAAATACTTCCATCTAGTAGTTTGTATTTTATATAGTATATAACTATATTCATATGTGTTCATATATATTTGACTGTCAGAATCATTATTCTTTACAATTTTGAAACAAATTGTCGTGGTGGTGTAAATACCGCCAAAGTATGCCTCTTTTGTTTGTAATTGGCGGTAAAAGTCTTCGCTCCTGATGGTGCTTGTATGCAAACTGTTACACTTAATCACCATCAGTAACAACCTATCAAGATGTAGTGAAACTGCTCACCTTTGCCACCAAGTATTTTGGTTTGTTTAAAATCTGTTTAGAAGCGTTCTTATTGTAACTTCCCAATTAGGCAATTTATTTTTTTACTTCTTTTGAGGTTTTGCAGTAATAGAATTAGCTCATGATTTAACGTTACTTAATCACAATACTGATATATTATTGAAATTTATATAAATATGCACTGAAGACCCTTGATTAGGGATGAATGATTCAAATTCATCACTCATTTTAACAACAATAAAAAATGGCCGCTTCTCAAACTCCTTCTCAACAACAATCCAACGAGGGTTACGACAATAAAAGAGTTAGATTAACCGCTTTAGGTCGAGGTGTTTTCCCTGCTTGTGCTGTCGTTTGAGCCAACAAATAATGAACAAGATTTAGTTGAAATTATCTATATGTTATATATCAAAAATAAATGATTTTGAGGTTAGACCAAACTTTCAGTATACATCATAGTAGATCCTGGATAGAGTTCATGTAATCTTCGAAAAGGGTTGTCATGCAACATAAAAAATACTATAAAGAAGTTTGGGCAAAGTGCTTTACCAACTAACTCAGGAAAGTGGCAGCGGCTTTCGGCAGCGGCACCAGGACTTAAATTTGCGAGGTCATTCTTGATTGGATTACAGCAATTGGATCACTTTAACTTTGTTGATTCTTGCTGACTACGAGTAAAGAAAAGTTCACAACGTGAATAGTCAAGAACCACCGACATGAAGTGTTCATAATATAGAGAGCCACCCAAATATCGAAACAAGTCAAATACACTCACCAAAGAAACTTATGCAAACAAAAAATAACCTCACGGGAGGAAATCACTCAACCCGAGGATGTGAAGAAATCATAGAATTTTTTCCCCACATATTCAGAAATGAATGATATGTCGGTAAAGGTTGCACTGAAGTCGGGTGTCACTAATCCAGATGTTGTTTTTTTCATCTTGACAAGTCAAACAACTAACTCGAGTTATAAATAGCAGTAT
Source organism: Hyphopichia pseudoburtonii (assembly GCA_003856775.1). Taxonomy (NCBI): domain Eukaryota; kingdom Fungi; phylum Ascomycota; class Pichiomycetes; order Serinales; family Debaryomycetaceae; genus Hyphopichia; species Hyphopichia pseudoburtonii. The sequence goes on from CP024758.1 coordinate 731,044, forward strand.
TCGATGAGATACGTTTGAAAAGTAGGGTGAGAATTATAAATTATTAGTTCAAAATTGGCAGAGTGTTAAACAATAACAATTAGAAAAGGCAAAAAAAAAAGAAAAAAGAAAAAAATATAGCAAAAAATAAAATATGTCAAAAATGTCGTGTGACATTTCTATTTTTAGCATGTACTCACTATACAATTTGAGAATAACGTAGACGTAGAAAAGAAATTTTCAACAATTTTTTCTCACTTCAAAGAAGAACAACAATAAGGTTCATACCTAACGAAGAAAACAATCATTGATTCAACAATAGGGGTACTTACTCATGTTTGTATGTAAGTCGCACTGAAAGTTTCACGTAGTTTCTACAATAGATTTCCCGCTTTGTAATCATGTAGTCGTACACTTTGTGGCACCATTCCAACGCCATTACTGAAAACGTTTTCGGGGAGCTCTCAACCACACGAGTAAAATCTTGCATCTTGTATCAGTTCTTTTTGACATGATGACGTGAAGTTGCAGTGCTATTTTTGGTGCCCCCTCTGTGGGAATTTGTGATTGTTTATATTTGGTCATGTTTTGATTTCTTTTTCGGCTCCTATGTATATTTGAGGCTTACATGCATTGAATGACATATTTCGGGAAAAGCCCCAATTTTACGACGTGCCATTCAGCTTTCCGAAAACTATATAAGGAGGTTCTCATTCCCATCTTGGTTTAAATTTTTTACTCTTTATCACCAACAATCAATAATAAAAATTGTCTACAAACAAAAACTAACTAACAATACTACACACAAAAAATGAAATTCACCTCTGCTTTCTCTTTCTCTGCTTTGCTTGCCATTGCTGCTGCTGCTAAATCATTTGGTGTTATCACCATAAACTCTGGTGGTGACTATCATCTCAGCTCCATCTTAGATTCTGACTCCAAAGTCACCGTTGGCTCTTATGGTAAAGATGCTGTCAAATTTGTCTTAAATGACGATAACTCTTTGGTCGATGCCAACACCAACAAATACTTAGTTGTTGATAATCAGAATATTGTTGAAGCTTCTTATCCAGACAACAACTTCGGTATCAATACCAGTGGTTTGGTTTATAATGGTAAGGCTGAATTCACCGTTGATCCTAAAACCAAACAATTGACCATCAATACATCTGGAAAAAACGTTGGCGTTGGCTTAAAAGTTTTGGATGAAAAGAAAGTTGATGACATTCATCCTAAAAGTTCCAAAAAAGAAGCTGCTTCTAGCAAGAAAAATGTCAAATTCGGTGTTATCACGATTAACTCAGGTGGAAACTTCCACTACAACAGTATTAAGAAAGTTAAATCTCATCCTCACGTGTTTTCTGTCGGTGGTACTGAAGGTTCCGACGTTTCTTTTACCTTGAAATCCGACACCACTTTAGTTGATCAAGATGGTAAAGGTATTTATGTTGACCCAAAGACTGGTGAACTTGGTGATGTCGCCCCATTCGGTAGACAGGCTCCTTCTAAAGGTTTCGCCATTAAAGACGGTGACTTGGTTTACCAAGGTAAGAACAACTGGAAAGCCTGCCCAAGTGGCGACAACAAGTATTCATTAGCAAACAACGATTGTGTTGGTGGTACTGGTATTGGTTTATATGCCGTTAAGCCTACAACTGTTTAAACAACTAATTCTGCATCTTTTTCATTCTTTTCGACATTAAAGATTTTACCTTTTTCGACTTTCATCTCTGACAATCCCTCAGTTGTCCTATCCCATTGAAATATCTAATTTAATTACCCTCGCATTCCTTTAACGATTTAATTAACGCATCATTTAAAGATTAATATTTACTTGTAGTAATACCTAACTGTGTATAATTTGCTATTCAGCCGTTTTGAATTCAAAAATTTCGAATATCTCCGAGTCTCGACTCATAAGGGAAAAAGTAAGACAACTAATAAACACTAAGAATTGGTGAGTAACTAGAAAGAAAAAAAGAGTGTATCCACAAAATACCAAGAATAGTTTAAAAAATAGGAAAAAGAAAAAAGAAAAGATCACAATGTAAAGACAGCAATGCATCTTTAATTTATTTGAGGTGACAAGATTCAACAATAGAATTAAAACCAAATTGAATTTGTTATTGATTATTGGAAGCACCATTCATGGTACCAACGCCATCTGGACCCTTTACCCCAGAGGAAATTCTTCATGAATACTTAAACTCGTCTGCTAACTAAGCTTAGTATCGGGAAAGTGTGCTAAAAAAAGAACCTTCCCCCGCATTTGCAGCCTTCTTCGTGCCTAACCACTTTTCATTATTGTTCAAATAAGAGACCACGATTCAACAGGAACAGGGCTCTCGTGAATTTATTCTAAGAGACAATTGAATAATCTGCAAAGGAGCATCAAAGGTTAACTCCAATTGCAAAATCCAAGACATTTATTCCACATAATAGGGTTGAGCCCTTTTCATCGTTTTATTCTCTGCATTTTTCTGATTCCAGAACCACTTGGATTGTTTTCTAAGACTAATATCTCTGATATACGATGATTTACGTAAAGATCACCTGAAGCCCCGAGCTTTTAGCAAGTGTGAAAAGGAAATCAAACTATATCTGGGTTTCTTTTTTGCACTCAGCGGAAGCAAAATCGATTTTTTTTACCATGTAGCTATTCAACTTCGAACATTGATGATTGTCACTATTCAAGTTTACTAGAACATCGAAATGAAGGCAAAAGAAATTAACGAAGATCATACTTTCAAGCATATAGATCTGCTGATGAAAATTATCATTTGAAAGTTGTTATCTGATTTGTTATTGTAGACAATACCTATTATGAGCACTGATTATGGTGGTGCGCAAAACTCAAAAAACTAATCTTCCTAAAAATACTATTTGAAAAGGCTGAGTTGCTTTTACATGAACTAAATTTATCTTTGACAATACACCGGTATCTGATGGCAAATACTTTCTTGTCCAGAGCGTAGTCCTTATTCTATTCCTTCGAGTACGATTCAAAGATAGAACGAGGCATTGAGTGAGAAGAAAAATATGCAGTCTAAACGTCAATAGAAAAAGTTAATTTGCAATTTTCGAACAATAGAATGTTGAGTGAGGAGATTAAATCAGAGCTCAAAATACTTCTAAATTTAAACTAAGCCACTACCACCATGTTGCAAAACAAGAAACAAAGCAGTAACCAAAATAAAGTTCAAATAGCCACCAAACGGGAAGGGATCATCCTCTTCAAGCTGAAAAACACAATAAACATTCCTAACGGTGATTGATTGCGAATTGGTTTTTGCCTCGCCATGTTGATCTACTTTAGTCTCTTAATGACTGCGACGTACGGCTTAACTATTTTTAGTCTTAATTGAAAAGCATTCATGATTAGTTCATTATTCTAATCGATTATATTTAGATCGACACCGTAATTAATAGAACATAAGTTCACCGTCAACAACGCATCTGAGAAAAGTATATAAGTGGCTGTAAATTGCCCATTTCTTATTAGATTTTTTTTTAATTATCTACACTTCTACAAATCAAAAACTTATACACAATGAATTTCACTACTCTTTTATCCATCTCAACCTTGGTTGCCGCTGCTTCTGCTGCTCCTGCTGCTTCTGGCACTTCTGCTTCTTCTTCTGCTTCTGAAGTTATTCACGATCCTGTTGGTTCCGCTCGTCCTAGCCCTTACCCATACAGCTATTTATTTACTCCTATTGCTACTAGTGAGGATGGTAAGTTCAACCAAACCAGAATCAAAAAAGTTGATAGCCACCCTCACGTCTTTTCAGTAGGGGGAGATGAGGGAGTAGACGTTAGTCTTTATTTGTATGCAGATTATACTATGAGTGATCAAGACAAGGTGGGGATCTACTTAGATCCGGACACCGGGGAATTCGGTAATGTTGACCCCTTCGGTAGCGAAGAGCCTTCGAGAGAGTTTCGTATATTCAATTCTAGTGGTATAACCTTTAACCAAAACTCAAACTGGAAGGCATGTCCAAGTGGTGATGACAAGTATTCATTCTCTCATAATGATTGCGAAGGTGGCACTGCCATCAAGGTCCAGTATACCGATCTTCATTATGTTTATTTAGAAAAATAATAAGCTGGCCCTTTGATTTCCGACCCATTTGTCACTTTTTATAGTTATATCTTGGGATTGAAACCCCGAATTTCTTTTCTCTCTTCCCCCTTTCCCTTCCTTTGATCGTCAACGTTAAACCAACTTGTTTTTTTTTTGTATACTGAAAATAATAAATCTTTGCAAAGTTATAAACTTATGGTCCGTTTTTTTTCTTGGATTTGCAGCATGTAGCAAGTATCAGTGGAAGCATTCCCTATTTAGATGAAACTCTATTGTTTGGGGGCTTATGAGATTGACCAAAATGTATTGCTGAGGCTTTTAAATTACCACAAAGCATTTCGAGACTGTCTCTTCCCTAAACAGAAAATTTTCGAGGCGGCATCAAGCATTAGAAAACTTTGAAATTTTCGTGATCATCGAGAGCATAAAAAAAAAAAATATCGGATAGAACAAGTCCACCCCGTGGTTTATTAAAGACAAATTCGCCATCAAATCAGCAGGTTAAACCCAACTAAACAGAAAAGCAAGAAAAGAAAAGCAAGAATAAAAGAAAGAAATAACATAAATTCTGGCCCCATCAAAGCATTCACTGCTATTCATTCTTAACCTTATCATTATGACACTACTCATCTGCTGATCTGTAATGACCCAATGAACAAGACAGTTAAAATTTCTGAACTTACTGTAAACCTATAAAGCAATACTCAAAGAAAAACAGTTTTTTTCCTTTGCCAAGCCAATATAATCAGGTACAATTTATAATTTCAAAAATCAATTCAAGAATAGATTTTTGTATTTTTTTTTTGTTGGCATTATTTTTTTGGCTTTTGGGGAATTATATGCAATAGAGGCTGATAATGTAGGAGACTTCCCGGGGATGCAAAAACTACAAATCGGGATCAAACTGGTTTGAAGCTTTCACATCCCCATGGGTAACAGTGGGTTTATTCCAGAGGGACAAATCTCGTTATTAAACTCACCTGTTACCTAAGCTTAGGATCGGGAAAGTTTGCTAAAAAAAAAAAAAAGGGAAAAACAACTTCCTCCGCATTTGCCATCTTCTTTGTTCATTATTGTTTGGATAAAAGACTACGGTTTAACAGGAACAGGGCCCTCGTGAATTTATTCGTAGAAACAATTGAATAATCTGTATAGAACATCAAAAAGGTAAATGAAATCAACCGATGTCATGTTTTCAAGCATGTTCGATCTGCTGAGAAACTCCACTATTTAAAAGTTGTTACCTAATCTATTATTGGAGACAACACCTATTATGAGCACTTATGGCCATGCGTAAAATACAAACCCTTTTTCATTATAGTCCAAAATATTCCGGATAAAACAATTTGGATGAAAGGGCTGAGTTGATTTCACTCAAACTAAAATTATCTTCCACAATACTTCACCATCCAATGGCAACTGAAGTCCTTCTTCTGCCCCTAGATTTTATGTCTAAACAAGTTATATCGATTTAAAGATAGAACGAGGCATTGAGTGAGAAGGAAAATATGCAGTACAACGTCAATAGAAAAAGTTAATTTGCAATTAACAATAGAAAGTTAAGTGAGGAGGTTTAAAATCAGAGCTCACAACACTTCTATATTTACATTTAGCTACTAACTTGTTGCAAAAAAATAGCAAGCGAACAAACGTTGATCCAAAAATTCAAGGAAAAAGGCTCCTGACGGGAAGAGTGCAACTTCTATAACCTGGGGAATATAATAGAAAATGTTAAATCATTGTCATATGGGTTCTGCCTCGCCATCTTGATCTACTTCATTTTTTTTAAAACCGCGACGTACGGTCGAACTATTTTTAGTCTCCATTGAAAAGCTTATATAGTCACTTCACGAATACACTCGACTATATTTAGATCAATACCATAACACTAGATCATTAACTTACCTTCCATATGGTGAAATGCATTTGAGAAAAGTATATAAGTTGTGGTAAATATTCAAATTCTTATTAGTTTTTGTTTTTTTCCTGTTTATTATCAACAATCCTACAAATCAAATTCACAATGCAATTCGCTACTCTTTTATCCATCTCAGCCTTGATGGCTGCTGCTTCTGCTGCTCCTGCTGCTTCTGGCACTTCTGCTTCTTCTTCTTCTTCTGCTTCTGAAGCTGTTCAAGATCCTGATGCTTCCGTCCGTCCCCGCCCCATCATATTTACCCCCGTTGCTTCTAGTGAGGATGGTAAGTTCGACCTAGCTAGAATCAAAAAGGTTGATAGCCACCCTCATGTCTTTTTAGTAGGGGGAGATGAGGGTGTAGATGTTGATCTTTATTTGTATCCAAATAATACTATGAGTGATCAAGACAAGGTGGGAATCTACGTGAATCCAGATACCGGAGATTTCGGTAATGTTGATCCATTCGGTAGCCAAGAGCCTTCAAAGGACTTTGCTATTCTCACTGCTAATGGTTTAACCCTCAACGACAACTCAAACTGGAAGGCATGTCCAACCGGTGATGGGAAGTATTCATTTTCTCTCAATGATTGTGAAGGTGGCACTACTATCCTGGTCGAATACACTCATCTTCATTATGTTTATTGGTAAGAAAAATAAGCCGACGGTACTTTGATGTCCAACCAATTCGACACCCTTTTATAGTTATATAAAACCGGAATTTTTTTTTCTCTTTTCCCCCTTTCCCTTCCTTTGATCTTCAACGTTGAACCAATTTGTTTTATTTGTATACTGAAAATAATAAATCTTTGCAAAGTGATTTATTGTCCGTTTTCTTCTTGGATTTGCAACATGTAGCAAGTATCATTTGAAGCATTACCCATTTAAATAAAATTCTCTTGTTTGCTGGCTTATCAGATTGACCAAAATGTATTGTTGCGGCTTTTAAAGTGCTACAATACATTTCAAGACTGTCTCTTCCCCAAAAAGAACATTCTCCAAGCATAAGAAGACTTTGAAAATCTCTCGATTACTCAAAGCATGCAAAACATTTTTATCCAAAAGAACATGTTCACCCTGTGGTTGATTGAAGACAAATTCGCCATATACTCAGCATTTCAAACTCAGCCTAGTACATAAACATAAACTAGGACAAGAAGAAAAAGAATAGAAGAAAGAATTAACAGGGAGGCTGATTTAATGAAATACTTTACTTTTATTTATTCTTGACCTTATCATTATGATACTACTAGTTTGCTGATGTGACACAAAAAAAATGAGACGGTGAGTATTTTCAAGCTTTTTGTAAAGCAATGAAGCAATATCTGAAAAGAAACAGTCAGTTTCCTTTGCAAAGTCGATATGACCAGGTACAATTTATGGTTTTGAAAGTAAATTCAAATATAGATTTTTGTGTAAATTTTATGTTGGCATTATTTTTTTTTGGCTTTTGGCGAATTATATGCAATAGAAGCAAAATATGTAGGAGAGAATCCCGGGGATACAAAAACCACAAAACGGGTTCAAACTGGTGTGAAGATTTTACATATTCATGGAAAACAATCAGATACGGGGGTTGAATGATGTATTAGAATTCTCTCATAATTGTATTGAATGTTATTGGCTAGGCTTGCATTTGACTATCTGTCCTGTAACATCATCGATCCACAAATAATCAGTCTTGATGTGATACTTTAAATCATCTGGCACCTAGCGACAAGAAAAGGGGACAGAATGACTTACAAGAAAGTGGTCAATAAAATTCAAGCATCTCACAAAATTGATTGAGTGTAAGTGACTTTTTAAAAATAATACTGGCTGGTAATTTGTTTGTGATCTGCAATGCTTCCATTTTATTAATTCATTCGTTTTTGCTATTCTGTATGATTGGCGTTTCTTCGTGGCATGCCAAACTGGCCAATCAAGTTTGCTCTTGTAGAGAGTATTCATCAACGAAGCAGGAACAACAGCAATCGAGACAAAAGTTCAGCGAAGAAAATTTTCATCTCTCTCGCCTTTCAGTCGTAAATTTCGTTGACTGCCCAAAGTGACCATCTTGAAAATCTCAATAAGCTTCCCCTCAAAAGTTCTCAAGAAAGTTTTTAGTGGATCATCTTTTCAAACACTTAATGCTATGAGCGAGTCTCAGGCATGCATTATTTGTCTTTCTACTTCAATGAAGCTGATCTCCCTTTATTTCAGAGAAGAGGGATATCTGTTTGTAATAGAGAAATCTACTCAACACGAAGAACATAATGTGACCAAATTTACGAAAAGGTTAAAGTAGAAAGCATGATCACGTAGTAGCAACAGCAACGTATTCAGTGCCTTCGAATAGTAAACATCAACAAAGGATGGATGGAAGCGACTGGCACGAACTAGGCAATTTTTTATCCCGAAATTGTTTGTTATAATTACTTGAGATATTCATAACTTGAATCCTATTGTCTGCAATTGGGATAACTGTTATGGCTCATAAGCATTGGACTAATTAATTTCGAGAAATGAACCGTGTGCCGAAAGAAATAAGAACAAAGAAGTGGAACGAAAAAGGAAAAGATTTCTCCGTGTTTGCAGCAATCTTTGTGTACGTAAGTGTCAAGGCTTGTTGGAAGAAAAGGTACCAGAAGGGTCTTCATTTTTGACACCCTTTGCATGATTTCTTTTAGCCATGAAATTTTATTTTTAAAGATTCAAAATCCCTTTCACCTAATGGCTTGAATTGTTTGAGCTCCATTCTACCCTTCGTAATACCCTTCGTAATCGCTTTGTTTCAACATGAAATCAACAGCTTTGATTTTTTCTGAAAATGTTTGAGCTCAAGCATAAAAATAACACCATAACTTAATCAGCCGAGTTTTTAGCAAACAAAGTTAAACTTTAACTCCTTTTTTCGTTGACGCTGCAACGGGAATGAAAAAGAAATCCCGAACTCTAGTTACAAAGCTGCCCAATTTAAATTTACTCCCCAGTGATGCCATTGCTTTACTAGTGACTGAGCTTTCAAAAGATAAGGCTTCTATGTGCATAACATGTCACTTAAGCTAATAAATTTCAAATAGAAAGGACAATAAAAAAAAAATAAAAGAAACGATAAACAAACAAAGCTCAAAAGGAAACAAAAAAAAAATAACGAAAAACATTTCTGAATTTTCAAGATCCGTTCAACCACTAGTATTCATTTATACTTCGCTTGTGAAAATTAGAAAGCATGAGAGCTGTAAGCTTATTTGCTACGCTGTAGACATTATCAATTATGAACACTTGTCATGGTGTGTATTGTTGAATTGCTATAACTTCAAACGCAAGACTGTAATGTTGGCTCAACAACGGCATTCTCTCGTGAATGCCAAAAGAAAAAAAAAAAAATCGAGACAGAACAATAGAAGGTCACAATTGTTCATGATTTAGATTGGATTTTCCTCGGACCAATTGGCCGGCTACTCAAATTGGTATAGAGTCCAATTTTAATAAATTACGTCATTGACCCCGGGAGCTGTCCTTCATATCTTGTTCCTAGATAACACATTTAAGCGCACGATGTCAAAAATTGAAACGAGGGGATTCAATCAAATTAAGGAAGAAGAAGGTTATGCAGCCCAAAATATGAACAAAAAGTAATACTTTCAAAACAATAGGAAGGAAAGCCGATTAAGGAAGTTAAATCATCAGAGCTCACAACACTTCTAAATTTACATTTCAACACAACCCCTGGTTGCAAAAACAAATACACAAAAAAATACTGAATCAATAATGATCTACGACTTACGAAAAACGTCAACAATACCCAAAGGGGAAACTTCCGTGTTCTTGCGATCGGGTTATATACCTCAAGAAATTCAGGAGACTATTGTCCAATGAATTCCGCCTCGGTTTGCTCCTTCCATTTTAACCTTTCATAATTATAATCAATAAGACGCTGTACGGTCTAACTATTTTTAGTGTTACAAAGTGTTCCTGACCCTTTTCGAAATTGAATTTGATTTAGACCGACGTTATCAAGACCACGAGGATATTGACACCATAATGACATACTTTCATTTCAAATGAGAAAAAGTATATAAGTCGTTGTAAATCATCCAATTCTTTTTTAATTTACTCCTCACTAACAATATACAAATCCCAAACTAATCAAACAATGAAATTTTCTACTGCTTTATCTATCTCTGCTTTGCTTACTGTTGCTTCTGCTGCTGCTGCCGCTGCCCCAGACAACATCTTCTTTAGTCCTCGTGCTTTTGATAAAGATGGTAAATTTAAAGATACCCCCATCAAAAAAGTTGCTGATCATCCTCATGCATTTTTAGTTGGTGGAGATGAAGGTACCAATGTTTCACTTATTTTAAATGGTGAATCTCACACTTTAATTGATCAAGATAAGAAGGGTATTTATGTTAACCCTGACACCGGTGATTTTGGTGATGTATCCAGTAATCAAGAACCTTCAGGTAACTTCACCATTTTTGGTGACAATGGTTTGGACCTTAATGGTAACTCAAACTGGAAAGCTTGTCCAAGTGGCGATAACAAATATTCTTTGGCTCTCAATGATTGTGATGGTGGTATTGATATCTCAATCCACTATGCCAACAATCATTATGTCTATGCTTAGATACTGAGCTCTATTATGAGTTCTTAGATGACCAACTTATATTACCCTCTTTTTAGTCGTGCTTGACCACCCCCGTTATTTTTTTTTTTCATGTCACTCCCCTTTCATTTTCAACGTTGAATCACATTGTTTTATTTGTATACCGAAAATAATAAATCTTTTGCAAAAGTAATAAATCAGGGTCCATAATTTAGTTTTGGATTTACTAAATGTAATCAAATTTTCTACTTAGGTTGTAATACTGACCAAACGATACAAACTTCTTAAATCCTGTTACTTGCTTGAAAAAAGTGAAAATAATAAAAGACGCCCGAGGCGACATCGCGCATAAGACATCCTGCTTGATCATGTTTATCAGATAAAGAGAGAAGAACAAAGAACCGCCGGGAGAGTAGCAGGCTACCCCGTGGCCGGTATAGGCGTTATAATCAGATTGATAAAATTGCCTTAGACACAGCAAGCGAAACTTAATTGTACGGAATAGCAATATTGTCTTTTATTGTCTTTCTTCAACACGGCATAGAACAATTGGAAATAAAAAGAAAAGTCACATACTAATTGTCTATTCTTGAACACTTAGAAAATCAAGGACTACTCCCTCAATCAACTGATGAGATACTAGTGAGTCAAATGATAAGAAATTTCTACGCTCAAGCATAAAAGTTGACTCAAATACTGGTTGGCAATGGTGAAAAATATGCCAAAACCGAGTGAGTTTCCTTAAGATAAAGTCAATTATCCATACTAAGCCAATACAATCAGATTTAATTCTTTAGTTTCAAGTCAAAAATAGAAACACTTCTTTGTTGTTGTTTGGTGGCTTCCGTTGCATTTACATATGCAACAGAAACAGAAAAAATAATATACAGGAGGACAGTTCCTAAGATGCAAAATCTACAAAGATTATTGAAACTGTCAGTTCGGGGAAGAAGAGATTTCTGAAGTGACCATTTCTTCTCGAAAATTCACAAAGGATTTAAATTTCGTATAAATGAATCAGAATGGTTATTGGTTTCGCGGGACTATTATTACTGAATTCATACTGAAAATAAGTAACCTGACGAATTCTCTGAAAAAAAACGAGTAAAACGTTTAGCCTGCTCAGACAACTATCTGAATACAAATGGACATTGAGTGATAATATTGTAGGCTGAGTTTAATATTTTCAGCTTGCTAATCAACTTTGCTTTCAAAAGCAGTAGATTGATGTTCTCAAACAAAACCAACAACAGCATATTTAGGCAAGCTATCCAATTAATATTCTTCTTCATTTTATTGTAAATATCTTTGACTACCCACAGTAATCATCTCAAATACATTAGTTACCCCTCTCATTCCTTTAACTATGTCCAAACTGGTCCATGCCATAAAAAATTTATTGCGCTTCGCGAGTCTCAAATACGCAGCATTTGTCTTATGAAGTCAATGAAAACAACTTTTCATCATTTCAATTCAAAGAAAGGCGGGTCTCTGTTCTGCATGCTTTGCGTCAGATGAAAATTCACGTAATATAATGGATTTGTCCAACACATAATGAAGTTTTCCAAACACAAAAGGTTAAATTCGAGAATATGATCACCTAGTTGTGACAGCAACAAATTTCTTCGAGGGAGAAAATTCAAGGACGGACAGATGGAAGGATGGAAGGTGACTGAATAGAAACTAGCCGATTTCTTATCCGGCGATATTCAAATTCTTACCCCAGCTATTGGCTACTTGAAAGAATGCAGTTATTGACACCTAAGCATAAAATTAGTTTTTAAAGCGAAGAGTATGCTAAAAAAGGAACAGAATAAAAAGAAAGAAAAAGAGAAAAGTTTTTCCCCGCGTTTGCAGCTTTCTTGAACCAAAATCAAAATTAATGCATAAAGGTATATTTGAATGATGTAAGACTAAATTTAACTACCAGAAAGGTCATAAAATTATTAAACTACCAAAATCTATTTTTGAAAATTTCAAAATCTCATTCACATAATGGGCTCGGATGAGTTATAAACCAATTTTTCTTCATAATCTCTTTGTCCGAAGCCAACAGTTTCTTTTTCTTTTTGTTTATTTGTGAATTTTAGCTGAAGGACAATCATTACATAGATTCCCGATTGGTTTCCCGAGTAGTTACATTATTTTTTGGTTGACTCTGCAACGGGATTTAGAAGAAAATCCCGAATGCAAGTTGGGTCACAAAGGTTTGCGGTGAGGTTGAATTTCTCACCAGTAATGGTATTTCTGCAAAGTTAATGGAGCACTCAAAAGTGAGGCGTCGATTTGCATAGCATGTCACTTGAGTTAATTTCAAAGAGAAATAGCGGGATAATAAAAAGAAAAGAAAAGCAAAAAAAAAAAGGGAAACCTAAAAAGAAACAAAAGAAATAATCACACAACAACTTACAAGATCCGTTTAACCATGAACAATCATTCATTCTTTTCGTGTGAAATCTTGAAAGCCGTAAACTTATTCGTAAGCTTAATGAATATTATGAGCGCTTTTCATGTTAATTGAATTGTCAAAGCTTTAAACACGAGACTATTGTATTAGTTTGACTACATTATTGAAGACCACAAGAAAGGGAAAAAAAAAACGAAACAAAACAATAGTCTACAATTGTTGAAGCTAACTTAGAATACCAAACGACCAATCAACTTTATACAACTTAAATCGTTATGCGATGGCACTTGATTACGTCAATGACCCCAGATACTATATCTTGTTCCTAGATAAATTATTTAAGCGCACGATGTCGGTTCAAAACGAGGGGACCAAAAGAGCAAGGTTATGTAGCCCAAAATATAAGCAATTAATAATATTTGAAAACAATAGCGAAGAAAGCCAATCAAAAAAATCAAAAATCAGTGCTCAAAACACTTCTAAATTTACATTTAAGTTTAACTCCTTGTTGCAAAAAAGTAAAACAACAAAAAACAAATGAATGATGATTTACGATATGAAAACAACAACAATTCCCAAAAGGGAAAGGGCCGTCTTCTTTAGATCGGCGAACATACCTCAAGTAGAATAGTAAGATTTCTGCCTCGGTTTGCTCCTTTAACATTTGACAAGTTTGACAATGAGGGTCCATACGCTGTACGGTTTAACTATTTTTAGTGTTTTAAGCTTTCCTGAAGTTTAACCGGATTCAACTAAATTTAGACCGACGTCATCATGACCACGAGGATATAACACCATGAGAATTTCTTCAGTGTGACGAAGAAAAGTATATAAGTTGTTGCAAATCATTCAATTCTTGTTAGTTTTTAGTTTATTCATCACTAACAACCTACAAATCACAATTTAATCAAACAATCTACAAATCCCAAACAAACAATGAAATTTTCTACTGCTTTATCTATCTCTGCTTTAATTACTGCTGCTTCTGCTGCTGCTGCCGCTGCCCCAGCCAATATCTTCTTTACTCCACTTGCCACCAGTGAAGATGGTAAATTTAAAGACGCTCGCATCAAAAAAGTTGATGATCATCCTCATGTATTCTTAGTTGGTGGAGATGAAGGTACCGATGTTTCACTTATTTTAAATGGTGAATCAAACACTTTAGTTGATCAAGATAATAAGGGTATTTATGTTAACCCAGACACCGGTGATTTTGGTGATGTTGATCCATTTGGTAGTCAAGATCCTTCAAGTAGCTTTACTATCTTTGGTGACAATGGTTTGGCACTTAATGGTAACTCAAACTGGAAAGCTTGTCCAAGTGGTGATAACAAATATTCATTGGCCCTTAATGATTGTGAAGGTGGTACTGCTATTGTCGTCAACTATGCCAACAATCATTATGTTTACGATTAAAGACTCACACTAAAATCAAGTAAGTATCCCGACGACCAACTTATATTACATTCCTTTTAAGTCGTAATTGACGACCTTCATTCTTTCATTCCTCTTTCATTTTCAACGTTGAATCACTTTGTTTTATTTGTATACCAAAAATAATAATTCTTTTGCAAAAGTAATAAATGAGGGTCCACTGGACTTGCAATTTGTAAACTCTTTCTCTATTTAGGTACTTTAGAAGCTTGTGATATTGATCAAAGTATCTCTCTTATATCGCAATGTGTTTCCTTTATAGCTAAAAATAAAAGATGTCCAAGGCGGCACCACGCACTCTCCAATTTGTCATGTTTATCAAATGAAGAGAGGTAAAAAGAAGTACCAGAACGGAGGGGGTTCCCCCGTAGCCGGTATAAGCATTACAATGAGATAGACACAGCAAGCGAAATTTAATTGTTTCAAGTAGCCGATTCACGGGACAAAAAACATTTGAAAAAGAAGTCAAAGGACTGTCTATTCTCTTTCAGTAAAGAAGGACAATAAGTCAAAATTATAAGATCGAAAGGTGAAATTTGTCAGAAGCGATTGAAACACCAGTAAAGCTCATCATCAATGCTAAGCCAATAAAATCAGGTACAAGTTTCAAGTCAAAAATAGCAACTTCTTTTTTCTTTTCTTTGGTGGCTTCTGTTGCATTATGCATATGCAATGGAAGCCAAAAAAATACATGCAGGACCAGCGACACAAAAAAAATGGCATAAAGCCATGCCTGAATACGACACAATTACTTCATTAGGATGGTACATGATTTCTCTAATTATACTAATCTACCAACTCTGGCAAACAAGGAATTTTCCAGATTTCATGACAAAATGTTATTTATTAATAATATATACGCTAATAGTTCATACCTGATGAAAGAAGATGAGGGCCCCAGGGGCCAATAATAAAAGAGGCCACTAATAAAAGAGGCCAATAATAAAAGAGGCCAATAATAAAAGAGGCCAATAATAAAAGAGACCAATAATAAAAGAGACCAATAATAAAAGATTAGAAGATGAACCGGATAAAGAAAGAAACGAAAATGAGTGAAATTATAATTTGGTGGTACCCTTTCTACCAACGGTAGATTTGATTAAACCATTTGGATCAGGAGAAGGATAAAATAATTCAGTATTATCCTTAATACCTTTCCATTCCAAATTAAACAAGACATAATGTTTATTTGGTAAAACATAAGTCACGGTTTCAACTTCAGGAGAAAGTTCTAAAATCTTATGAGACATGTTATACATGGTTGCTTGTACAGAAGGAGAATTTTCCAAAGCAAACAAATCCAAGGTAACTTTTCTGGCATTATCATAAGTTTTATCAAATACACCAGCATCAGCCTTGGTAAAGACATCATCCAAGGTTTTCAAGGCATCCTTGCTAAAAGTCCAAGAAGCATCAACATCAGTAGATAAAATACGATCCTTGGTTGGTTTTAAAGTAGTATAGTCACAAACATTAAAACCATAAAACATTGAACCAGTTGATTTCAATACTGTTAAATTTTGAATGGATGATGTCAAGGTTACTTTACCTCTTCTACTACAATAATCCAAATAGGTACGTTTAATTTCAGGACCATCATGTTTGAAAGAATGGGGGTGAGGTTTACCATCAACTTCAAAACGAGACCATTTGGATTGAACAATGGTAACTTCAATTCCACCCACGTGAGAATATTTGGAAGTAAAATGTTTAGCTAAATGAGCAGCAAATCTTTCAATGGGCCAAACATTGGTATTTTTAGCTTCAACTAAAATGGTATTTTTAACAGTATCGGTGGGCACAATGGGGGAGTTATCGGCTTTGGTATATGAAACATCAAATCCACCTCTTAATAAGACTTGAACATTTGCTTCCAAAATATCTTGTTCAATTGGATTGGATGGATTTTTTTTAACTTTAAGGAACTTAACGTTACCTTTACCGTAGGAAGATTCTAATAATTGAGACATGATTATGATTGATGATAAATTATCTTTTTGAATTGCTTCATGAAAACACGAAGATCATGGGATATTTATATCAATTTTAAAAATCAATTTAAAATAATTCGATTACAGTGTAATTATTTTTCATACTGCTGTTTTTCCTTATCAGTTCGGGGATTTCCACGCGGTTTTTTCTTTCTTTTTTTTTTTTTTTTTTTTGCTTTGCTGCAGCCTCACAAAAAAAAAAAAAAAAAAAAGATTGGATCTCGGTCAATTCCGAAAGTTTATCCTCTTATTTACACTTTCTGCAACAACGGTTGCATTTTATGACACCAGAATTAGGTCGGATCACCGTTATGTCAGCATCGGGGTTTGGTTGATCGGTACACCGTTGATTTAACACTATGTGTAATGGAGTTTGTTGAAAACAACAACGCTTTACAAGGAAACAGTAATCAGGAAAATAATCATCTCATTTCGAGTAAGATTCTCATCCTACTACAATAGGGTTTGAATTTCATGATGTTTTAACTCATACGACTCAATTGTATGTTATACGGCTATAATACTCACTACAAGTAACTTACTAATGCTGTCACATTAAAACAAAATACCATGCATTCTAACAGAGAAAAAAAAAAAAAAAAAAAAAGAAAAAGAAAAAGAAAAAAGGGGAAAAAAAAAAGTTATATCAATCCAGTTTCTTATTCTTATGCAGATCCCTTTGCAGGTTTTGATCTTTTTCTAGTTTTTTATCCTTCTCATGTTGTTTATCAACCGCTGATGCTGGAGTATCCCACTCACTTTGTTTTAAAGTACCACTATCATCATCTTGTGTTGATACATCTTGTAAATCTGGTTTAGCAACCTCTTCATCAGGATCAGCAAATCGTAAACTTTTGCGCTTTCTTGATTTATTAAAATCTGAATTTTCATTAGAATTAGTTCCACTAGTAAATGAAGTATCTGGAGTGGCATTTTCAAAATATGAAATATTATGATTATTATCATTATTTGGAGTATTGGTATTATCAAATACCAATTCTGCGGTTCTTATCCATCTTCTTCTTCTAGTATATTTCAGGTATGAATCTTCAGTAGAAGGTTTTTTCCAAGTATTATCATAATAAATAAATCCTTCATCTGAACTTGGATTGGCATTAGTTTTAGATCGTTTACTATTAGGTAAAGTAATGGCACCATCATTGGTTAAATCCAATCTCCAAGTTTTATCAACCCATCTCCATCTAGCACCTGACATTGATAATTGATTCAGTTGTTGAGCAAGCAGATAACGATTATTTTCAGGATTTGGTAAAGTAAAAGATTCAATTGAAGACAGTTCATTTAAAAATTCATCAGTCCATGGAGTTCGTTCATAAGAAAGTAAATTGGCAGTCCAACCAATACCTAACCAACGTCTTTGATTTTCATAAATAACGTAAGTAAATCTAACTGGTTTATTACCACCATCAGTTTTACCACTTAATGGATTTAATAAATTATTATTTTTTTGAACTTTAGCAAATGCAGCGGCGAAAAGTGAATGATTACGAGCTTGAGAAAAATCCAATCCAGTAAGATAAAAGCATAATAATCGAGCTAATTTAATTTTCCATAACATTTTACGAGAAACTCTCAGATAAGTTGAATGATATGTTAATAAATAAATTCCCGAAAATAATAAAATAATTCGAGGTTTAATAAGGAAAAAAGTAATCACAAGGTAAATGGGAGTTAAAAATACGGTGGTAAATAATAATCGTTTAATATCATAAACCGTTAATGAAAGTGATGTAATTGGAGTAAGTAAAATATCAGCCTTAATACAAGTGGTAGTTAATGCTTGAACAACATCATCTAAAGTTGGATGTAAATTAGCTTCTTCAACAATTTTATTATTGAGTAAAGCATATAATGTTATAATGGCAACCACAAATAAATGACCAAACCAAGTAACCAAACTTTCAAAATATAATACTCCAAATGCAAAACTACTTAATATAATAAGATTTACCCAATAATCATCATTTGTCCATGTAATAATTGATAATGATTTATTAACAATCAATAGATAAGGATACGCTTTGATTAATGATTTAGCAACCGTGGGTGGAGTTGAAGATAATAATGGAGAAGTTTGAGGTTTGGTTTTATTAAGTAATGAAGTCTTACTATTTTCTACCATACTTTCATTGGTAAAACGAGCTCGTACTTCACCACCATCGGTAGTGGTACCTGTTTGATTGGGACCACCGCCAGTCCCACCACCAGTGGCGGTGGTGGTGCCACTTGAAGTAGGAACAGACGTGGATGATACGGGCGAGCCAGTAGGAACTGTATTTACTGAATTGGTTCTTGAGTGTGATTTGGCATCGGTAGATTTGGTTTGATTTGACAATTCATCTATTGTGGGGTTATTGGAAGGGTCTACTTGACTACTTCTGTTTGACATTGTGGGGGAAAAAAAGCCGCAACTATTTCTCTATAATGGAGTCGAGTGGTTCAATTGGAATGCAGTAATAGAAGTCAGTGCTAATAACAATTTGATTTGGTTTGTGTGTGTGTGTGTGTATGTGTATGTGTGTGTGGGGGGAACCTCGGAAGCAGTAGATGGTGGTTGTTTTTTTTTGTTGGTGTGTTTTTGTTGATTTCTCTTTTACTTTTTTTTGCTCGCTTGCTATTCAAGTATTTAACACAGAATAAGACACACAATTCTTAAATTATGAATTGAATTGGTTGATGAATTATAAGAATCAAGAATATTATATTTAAAAGGAGATTTCCAACAATTCCATTGGATCCCTCAAATTTCCCCTTCTTTTTTTGCTCTTTTTGTTTTGTTCTTTTTTTTTTTTTTTTTTTTTTTTTTTTCGTTTTTGGGGGCGTGTGACATTTTTACAGAAACTTTTTCCACAACCGAACGCTCGGAATGACTTCCGGGTGCTGTTATTCTGACCGGAAATCAGCGATTTTAACTGCAACACGTCAATATAAATTAGCTCGAAGCTTCCTTGATAGTTTCAGAAGCTTCAGCTTTTAATTGAGTGAGAGAAAAGAAAAGAGAAAGAGACAGAAAGAAACAGAAAGAAACAGAAAGAAACAGAAGGAAACAGAAAGAAACAGAATAAGAATGAATCAACAGGCAGCGGCATTAGATGTCGTTTCTATAAGACTTCTCTGACTTGTTGCTTCTGGTACAATGTGTATCTATAAAGTTTTACAAAACCCCTCAGCGAATACTTCGCTCTCTATTCTTCTGTTTTGCTCTGGCCATCTCCATCCCCAAGAACCGAATCATTCCTGTTTCAAATCGTGTGGTCAAAGTAAGTTATAATTATTGGGTGGTACGGATGTTTATGCGTATGTACGGGTGTGTAAGTTTTGTTTAGAGAAAAATAAGAGATTTTGGAACGAAGACAATGTTGCAAACAAGAGTTAAACAGTGACTCTTGAGTTCAATATGAATTTTTCAGGATTGTTATCCAAAGAGATTGCCAGAAAACGGAAGGTGGCAAGTGATGGTGATCTTCAAAAGAAACAGAAGGTTTCGGTGACTGATACCCATCAAAGTGATGAAAACATTATACGACACAACCCCCCTGATATTACCAATACCAATCACAATGTCACTGATACTGGTGACAAAGATACTGGTGACAAAGATACTGGTGACAAAGATACTGGTGACGTTACTGGTGACAAAGATACTGGTGACGATACTGGTGACAAACTAGATGAAACACTCAAACATTTTAATGTCTACGATGACAATGCCAATAAACTTGATAAGATGAAAACCTTGAATATTTTACTCAAACAACAACAACGAGATCAAAAGTATAAAATCCAATTAGATCAAGAAAAATCTATCAATCCTCAAATTGATGTTAATGAAATCACCAATGTAGAACACACTAATAAATTATATCTACAATTACGAGTGGCCATCAAAAAATTAATTTATCAATGGGATAATTACATTCAACAACTTAATGATACCACTTCACAATCATTACTTCATGAAACAAAATGTGATTTGGTACAATTACTTTATCAATTACGAAGTCACAAATTGAAATCAGATATGCTTATTTCATTGGCCACCATCATCTACTATATTCAACAACATAATTTCAATAAGGCTAATGAAAGTTATCTTAAATTAAGTATTGGTAATGTGGCATGGCCCATTGGAGTTAAGAGTATTGGGATTCATGCCCGAAGTGCCTCCCTGAAAATCACCGGGGATAACAAGGCGGCAAACATTATGATTGATGATAAAACAAGACGTTGGATCACCGCCATTAAAAGATTGATCACTTTTAGTCAACAGAATCTTTAATATATGACTTTATGATAACCAAACTTTGTAAATCCGTATACTTTTTGGGTGTAAAAAACGAGAAAAAAAATTCGTCACGTGACGCGCGCTAGGGCTTCAGACCTAATACGATTTTTTTGGAAGAAAAAGTTACCAACGCACAAAACAAAAAAAAAAAAGGGCCAAAAAAAGAAAAAAAAAAAAAAAAAAAAAAAAGGAAAGGAAAGCGAAAAACGAAGAGGGAAAAATGAAAAAAAAAAAGCATATCGATACAAAAAAAAAAAATCATCGATTTTAAATCTCTTGAAACAGTTTGATACCCATTTATCGTTATCAAAGTACATTAAAGATGGCTGTATGTACCATAATACCGCATCGAAGACAACCCCGGATGATCAACCCGAATGAGCAATCCCGAATGAACAACCCCGAATGGAATGTTGAACCTGTAAATTATACCTGTTGATCAAGAAATGAATTGACTTATTGAACTTTCCATGTTCATGAGATACTGAAATATTGAAATGTCCTTGCAATATTGAAATGTCCTATTGAAGTGTCCATATAATTATCTTATCGAATCGAATATAGCATCAAGGGAATATCCAAATGTTGAAATGAAGTATTGACCACCGTCAATTTCCATCTCATCGAATTTAAGATCTAAGATTTACGCGCCCACGATTGAAGGATGATACATACTGTAAAAGAATTGAATTACCTCCACCTCAAGTTTCAGGTTAAAATTACCTACCTCAAGTATTTAGTCAATATCAACAATTACCCTTTTCTCAATATCTATTATTAACAAATACCCCTTGCTCAATTTCCATTATCAACAAATACCCCTTGCTCAATTTCCATTATTAACAAATACACCGTCCATGACTCAGGTTTCATTCATTGTCAGTTACAGTTATGATCAACTTACTAACTAATTTATTTTTAGCGTGAAATCCAAGATATTAAAAAATTCGTTGAATTGACCAGAAGAGCAGACATTAAATCTGCCGTCATCAAAGTCAACAAGGCTTTAAACGCCAACGGTAAAAAAATCAAACAAACCAAATTTAAGGTTAGAGGTTCCAGATACCAATACACCTTGGTTGTTAATGATGCTGCTAAAGCTAAGAAATTACAACAATCCTTACCTCCTTCATTGAAGGTTGAACAACTTTAATTGTGTTGAGGATATTTGTCATGAATTTCTTGTGTATACATAAAAATAATAAAAAAACAACTTAATAAACCTTTGTTAATTTCGGATATTCATCAATTGTAAATATGTAAATTTCCAATATTCATTGTAAATATGTAAATTTCCAATATTCATTGTAAATATGTAAATTTCTAATATTTATTAATTGTAAATAATTAAATTTCCAATTTTTCATTATCGTATTTCCCCAGATATGGCAAAAAAAAAAAAAAAAAAAAGAAAGAAAGAAAAAAAAAAAAGAAGAGTAAAAAAAAAAATTAAAATAGCTGGAAATATGGCTATATGTTTGTCATGAGTGCATGTATGGCTGTGATTGGTTGGGGTAGGCTTCGATTAAGCAACATCTTCCATTTCAACATCATCTTCATCTTTATCATCATCATTTTCATCATCATTAGTAACCAAACCTAATCTTGCTGCCCGTTCAGCATCTCTTAATCTCTTATATTCAGGTTTTAAATTATATTTTGAAGTATAAGGACCCTTTTTAATTAAATTAGCAATTGAATCTAATGATTCTTTTAAATAAGATTCTGGTTGTCTTGTACGTTCTTTTAAACCTTTCATTGACCAATATTCATATTCTTCAAATAATCTAAATAATAAATCCAATAAATCTTTTTTAGGCATTCTAATGGCTCTTCCTTCACCATTTTTACCCTTTACTGGATTCAGTTTTAAAAATACTGAAGTATTATTACCTCTAATTGAAGGACCAGCATTAGATTGTATAACTCCGGGAATTTCTTCTAAAAGTGTTACTTTTGGTCTTGGTTTAGCTTGTTGAATATTTTGTTGTCTTTTCATAACAACTTCATTATATTTAACATCAGTTTTCAGAGGAATTATTTGACAATCATGACAAATTGATCCCATTAATCTTGTCTTTTTAGGAATGGTTTTAACAAATGGAACATATTTTCGAATTGGTTTACCATCAACTCCCATTCTACTTTTTTGAACTCGAAAAAATTTAAATGGTTTTTTAGTAGCATCTTTTTTTTTATCAATACTTTGTAATCTTGGTTGTTCAGGCATTTCTGTTACTTCTGTTAATTCTTGTTTAAATTTTTTTAAATTTTCTTCACTGAAAACATATGAATTTTTAACATGAGTATTTAATACTGATAAATCATATTCTTGTGGAATCAGTTCATCACCTTGCATTGATTCTTTATTTAATTGTAATTTAACTTGTAATTTGGAATTTGGACCTCCACCTTGTTTAATCTTAACATTACCTAATTGTTTACCACTTAATTCTTGAGTATTTGACCATTTTTCAGCTAAATAACGAGGTAATTTAACCAACCATACTTTTTGATTACCATTGGTTAAATTCATATCTAAACTTTCATCTTCTTCTAAATAATCTTCTGGATCTGATAATATTGAATGATCAACATCTCCTTCTTTGGTATTATCAGCATCCTCAATACCAATGTTTTCTAGTGATGGTTTATCCTTGATCTTATCATCGGTTATATTATTACTATGCTGGGGGTCGTTGGTGGGTTCATTCTTGATGCTAGAGTCTACAGATGTCATGTCTCCTGGATTGTTAATGTAGTGTTGTTTAAAAGTAGTTGTTGGTGGTTTGAATCCGTTTTTGATGACATTTGCGCTGGCAAATGAAAAAAAAAAAAAAAAAAAAAAAAAAAAAAAAAAAGCAAAAAATTAAATCCGTACCGCAAACAAACAAAAGTAAAAAGAAAACGGACACACATTTAAAATCATCAAACTTGATATTTACCTATAAGAAGATTAGAGGATCCAATCATGATACCAAGTCCAGATGTACCAATGGTACTCAGTCGGCCTCACTATATCAGCAGTGATCATTGTGGATATTGTCACGGGGGTAAAGAATATCCTCAGGCACTTGAGAGTCAACGAGAGGTCAGTGATGGTACCAGTGAATCAATTACGATTGGTTCACAAGTGGAACAAATGACGAGTAAACAATATGATGAATTAATAAATCAAGGATTTAGAAGACTGGGGAAATTTTTATATAAACCTGATTTATTAAAAAATTGTTGTCGATTATATACCATTAGAACTAATTTAAATCAATTAAAAATTTTAAAATTACATCGTAAAACGGTGAATCGATTTATAAAAGAAATAACGGGTGAAATTAAATCAGGTAAAAAAAATGAAATATTTGAATTAACATCATTAATTAAAGCTGAACAACAATCAAATCGATTTAAAACTAAATTTGAATCATCTCATTTTACTCGAGAAAAATTTGAATTATATAAAAAATATCAAATCAAAGTTCATAATGATAAAGAACAAGATTTAACAATACTGTCATTTAAACGATTTTTATGTGAAACTCCATTTCCTGATCATGAAGTAAGTGGTAAACCTCAACATTGGGATCATTTAAATAATTGGGTTAATCAATGGCAACCATCAAAAAAAATTCAAACAAATTCAACATCAACTAGAATTGGACCTACTCATGAATGTTATTATCTTGATGATAAATTAATTGCCATTTCAGTATTGGATTTTTTACCTACAGGGGTTTCATCAATTTATTTTATTTGGGATCCTGATTATGCTCATTTATCTCTTGGTACTTTATCTGGATTAAGAGAAATTCAAATGTGTAATGAATTAGGTTTAGGTTATTATTATTTGGGTTATTATATTGAAGATTGTGATAAAATGAATTATAAACTGAAATTTGGTGGAGAATTACTTGATTTATGTAATGAGATTTATTACCCACTTGAAACAATAAAACCATTTTTGAAAAATGGTAAACTTTTCGTTGTGGGTGAAGATGAAGAGATTCATCGAGAATTAGAATTGGAAAATACCGGTCATCCTAAAACTTATCAAAATGATTCACCCATTATTGATATAAGTGAAAAAATTTATGGTAAACAAGCAATCAATACTTATGAAGAAGCAAATACTGCTTATAAAGTACTCAAACAAAAATTGAAATTGATTGATCCAAATATCACCACGTATAATTTACCCTTGGTTATCCCGGGAGTGATTCCAATCTGGCAAATGTTGGAATGGGTTGAAGAAGAAATTATTGATGATGATTTACCGGTCATGGTATTTGAAATGATGACATCTCAATTACGTGAATGTACATTTGGTCAATTAAATGGAAATGCACGTAAAGTGATATTTGATAGTATTCGATTGTTTGGATTAGAAAAAGTTCAACAATCAATCATCATCATGTAATTCCTCTTGTCTTCTTGTCTTCTTGTCTTCTTGTCTTCTTGTCTTCTTGTCTTCTTGTCTTCTTGTCTTCTTGTCTTCTCGTCAATGTGATGGTGCTGGTATTAGCAGTCGGAACTCGTCCACGCGTGACGCCAAAAACAGGCGAATCTGGCACGTGATGTGCTTCCCGAGGTGCAAAAGAACGCGGGAAATCCGGGAAATCCGGGGGTCTGCAGGGTCACCCCACAAAAACCACCCGATTGGGACAAGAAAAAAATTGGCGTACAAAACCAAAAAAATCACTCCTCTTTTTAACAATTAATCCCTCAATTTCAGATCAACTCCTATTGGGAAAATAGTATAAATACGGGGTAGATCTGCTACTTTGTTACTAATATAAAGTATCTAATTACAAATATACAAATACTTCATAACAAATAACAAACACACTCTAACACTTAATACTATACTGTTAACTACTTATCAAATACTCAAACAATTATCAAATTTTTATCATGACTAGAACTAACAAATGGACTGTACACGAAGCTGCTTCTAAACCCAAATGGTTTACCCATAATGGACACTTTAACACCGATCCCACCAAAGTTAGAAAGAATGGTGCTGGTCGTAATAATTGGGGTCAGGTTGGTGATGAATTGATTGATGATGATGAAATGAATATTTATTATAAAAATTCAAATACAAGAAGAAATTCAAATCATAATGTTAATGAATCTCATTTACAACAATTGAATCAACGTTTGGATAATAAATTAATGTAATATAGTTTTATATATAATGAAAATTGAATGACTTTTAACTACTACCACCTTGTAATTTTTCATGTTCTCTTAATTTAACTTCATGTTCTGCTTTCCAACCTTTACGTCTTTGTCTTTCTTCATAAGCTTGTTTATTTTGTAATACTCGATCAACAATAAATTGAGTATTCATATCATCAAATTTATGTGCACCAACTTCAACAAATAAATCTTGTACCGGTTGATAAACCTCACCATCAATTGGAGTTGGTCCATGAATTACTGCTTTAACTACCCCTGGTAATTTTTGTAAGAATTGTGGAGTAGGAGAATATGGTGATCCTAATACTACCCCATCAACGTAACGACATTGTAAAACACATAATGATCTTTCTAATAAATTCATAATCGGATAATTTAGTCCTTTAAATTTATTAATGGTAAAATCATCATGAATCCCCACAATAACAGCAGCATCATTATATTTAGACTGAGCAATTTGTTTAACCAATTTTAATAATTCAATATGACCCGGATGAAATAAATCAAATCCTCCATCAACATAAACTATATTTTGATATCGTTGTAATTGCAAATTTGAAGGTGATACAATGGTATCTAATTTTTGATCTTGAATATTAACGTAAACTCCACTACCTCTTTCCAATCCGGTTTCATCACTAGCATAATTGGCAAATTTTTGTAATGATTCTTCATTATTAAATAATGGATGTTCTAATTGATAATTCTCCACCAATGGTACATAATGATGATCCTTTTTCATTAATAACATTCTACCCACCAAATCAGTAGTGGAAATATTGGGAGTTCGTTTAACAACAACAAATTTCCCCAAATCTTTAACCGTTTGATAACAATCATTACCATTGGCATCAGTAGTAATATCATCACCATGAACAACATACTTACAATCATATTGTTCCATTACCTGGGGATCAGTCACGTAAGGTGCATCGGCAATGGCTTGCGTCAGCCATTTACACGCATCCACCGCCGTGAGTCTTTCGGCAAGCTTCATCACCACCGGTCCCTTGTTATACAAGATATCTTCATCCGAATGAACTCCCACATAAAGTTCTTTCCCCAATTGACGTGCCTGTAACATGGCACCGGCATGGCCTATAAATTGTTAGTTGAAATCAAAAGAAAAAAAAAAAAAAAAAAAACTGGGAAATGGTACATACCATGATGAGCAAAGTCAAAGCATCCGTCAATCCAGATGCGGCACTTCTCTATACCTTCGGGTCTTTCGTACATGTCTATGGTGTATGCTTGTTATATTATTACAGACTCTACTAATCAGCTTTTTAAGTGTTTTGTTGTTTAATTTTTATTTTTTTGGGGGGAGGAACCTGCTAATTAGGTCCGTACACCAATACTAAAAGACAATACTTAAACAACAATAGCACAATCACCAACAACAACAATTTCATCTGAACCCTGATTGTTGTTGAGTTCCAATTACAATTGAGTCATTATTGTTGGCTTTTGTAAGGGGTTGATACACTGGCTGTGGGTATGGCTGCTGCTGCTGCTGTCTTGATCGAGGACCCACGTAAGTTGGCATTCGATTCTGTTCTCGTTCATCGGCAAGAAATGCCATATACTTATAAATCATGCCGGCATTTCTACTCAGACATCCATTAAGCCAACTGAAAAATGATCCAATGATGGGGGGAAACGTAATTAGTAAATCAATGAAAACTTGTGATTCCAATTGAGCCACCAATTTATTGGGCATGTTTAATTGTTGTGCCACCATATGAATTAAACGATTATGAACCAAGTACATTAAAATAGGTCCAATGGTGGGGAAAATAAGTGCCACCAACGGAGCAAGACCAATACCACAATCCATACCTACTCCACATGATCCCATAAAACATTTATCATGAGTCCATGCTCTCAGTTGTATTTTTTTCCAAAGTTTACGTTCTTGATCAGTATTGAATCGAGAACGAAGTTTAACCTTATTACCCTGTTTATCTTCATATGGATTTAAATTATTAAAATGATCGGCGGCATAATCATTGAAAAGGTCCATCACAACGTCATATCCGGGGAGATTTTCCATTTGATCTTGAATTTGAGACATCTTGCATTATCACCAATAAACAACCCGGTTGAAGAAAACAAGAAGTAGTTAAAGATTAAGGTGTTTTTCAGCTATTTGTATTTTTTTGTGACCTTTTTTTTCGATTTTTTTCACGAGAATTTGACCGTAATATCCGACTATAACCGCACTACATGCTCTTGTATAATGATATATGTAATGATCTATAATGATATATCTAATGATCTATGTAATGATAAATATATTATGTAGTAAGTTTTTGTATCTCCTTTTTGGGCACCGGCTGAACAGTACCACCGGTATCCTTGCCGCATATAAAGCACTTAACCTTGTGCTTCTTATATCGATCCATAAAACATTGTTGACAATATATATGTCCACATGTAGTCTTGACCGGATTCTTATAATCCTCTTTACATAAAACACACCGGTAAGGAACCTCCCGTGAAACCTTTGGCTTGGTTATCAACCAATCTTTTTCCACAGGTCGTTTTTGTTTCAGCTCATCTCTAACGTGTAGGAACTTACACGTATCACCATAACCACAATAACCAGTCTGGAGGAAATCCTTACATATATCAGGTTGAAAATCAGTAATGGTGGTGGTTTTAATATTGACGGGTACTGGTTTTAAACCCATGACTTTACCGACTGATTGTGCATCAACGGTGGCTTCTCGTTGACCTGGATTCGACAACGGTGTATCTTTGGATTCAATATCACTCTGTCGGCTTGGTCGTTTGGAAGTATGTGTGCTTGTACGTTTCCTCTTACGAGTCATTGCTAGTTCATCATCCGATGAGCTGGAGTCATCCAACTTTTCGGTGGTCAGATCTTCGACTTCCTTTGCCTCAACTTTCTCATCCTTTCGGCTATTCTTTTGACCCTTGATCACTCGTTTTTTGAACATTGTCGTTACAAGTGTTGGTATATTCTTGTCTTCTTATTAATGTCATTTTTTCATTAATAAAGGAAAAAATTTTTTGTGGGGGAATAAAACATCCGTACAGTTCAAATAAAAGAAAAAAAAAGAACGAACAAATAAAAAAAAGCCGAATACGAAAAATCTGTTGATGAAATTTAAAACACCAGTTTTGCTTGCAAAAAGCATAAGTGTTGCGTTATATCAGTCATGTTTCGGAAGCAATTGACTGCTTTTGGAGTTGGTTTATACAAGTCCGGAGCAACCGGGCGGTTGAGGCCAGGTTCTTCTTTGCAAATGGCCGGCTCATTGTTCTCCACATCTAGCATTTCTTATAATAGTCAGCAAATTAAATCATTTTATGAATTATTCCCTCAAAATTTCCCAAATGGAGGACCACCCAAGGATTCATTTCTGATCAATGAACGTCAATTACGTCGTGAATATCGGTCATTACAAAGTCAACATCATCCCGATATTGTTATTGGATCCAGTGCATTTAAAGTGGACGATGATCTGACATCAGAAAATAAAGTATCATCAATTATTAATAAAGGTTACGTTACACTTCGTAATCCATATTCTCGCATTGCTCATTTCATTGAATTATATCATCCTGATCATTTAGATATAACTCAAGATGATGTTGCTAAATCACTCATTGCTACATTACAATCAACTGAATCTTCTTTAGAATATAAGGAAATGTTAATGTTAGTATTAGAAGCTCATGAACATTTGGAAATGGCAACAAATGAAGATGATTTAGACGATTTATCACGTGAAAACGATGAACGAATTGAAGAATCCGAAGTTAAATTAGATCAATTATTAAAATATGATCCAATTAATTGGGATGCCTTGATGATTGAAGCAATTAGATTGAAGTATTGGGTTAATATTCAAAATGGTATTAAAGAATGGGAACCAGGTAAGCCAGTTCATTTAACTCATTGAGTCACACCATCACAATATAGTTGTACATAATGAATATCATGAAAATTAGCTGTTTATGCGCCAATGATGGGTTTATTATATGTATAAAGTAAGAAAAGAAAAGTTAAAAGCGAGAAAAAAAAAAAAAAATCAAACAATAATGAAGTATGAAAGGGGATTGAATACAATTAAAGAACTGAAAAGAAAGCGGTGATGAAAATGTAGAAGAAAAGTGAACTTGTAATAATGATTATAAAGTAGAAGAAAAATTTCAACCACTTACTAACCAAAGTAGAGAACAAAAAATAAAGAAAGGAATAAGAAAAAGAATGCAAGCCAGTTCATTGAACGGTTATATGATTTTAATTGCCCTCGCTGGCCATGGTCTTATCATCATCATCAATTATATCATCACCCATAACTGCTGAGCTAACATCTTCACTCTCCACCTCACTATCACTTGGTAAATGCAATTCACAATTATCATATTCTAATTTTTGTTCTTCAGTTTGTGGATGTAATCTTAACCATTTCATTCTTGGACCACTAGCACTTAATTCATTAATTTTAAATCCAAATAATCTTAAACCAAAATCATTTTGATCAACTTTATTTAATCTTATTCTACATTGATTTTCAATTTCAGGAAACATTTTAACCAATAATCCGGGGAATGTAGTACCGAAAAATGCCCCATCAATATTTAGGTATCGTGAACTCAGGGGTAGATAAATATCATTACAACATGGACAATATAATCGTACTGTTTCTTGACCCGGTATATCTGTGGAACCAACGGGGATTAAATGCATTCCATCGCAATAATATCTTGGACATGATCCAAATTCATTTCTTTCAAATTTAGATGCCATGGCAGTTAATCCCGGTTTTGAAATAATAAAACGGGCATGTATTAACCCGTATAATAATTCGGCCGAATGGGCCAATAATGCTTTATTGGGTAATTCATTCTTACCTTTACCTGACGTATTACCACTCCCATTAGTATTATCATCGGCAGTTTCAACCTGATAGTCTAGAATTGTATATAAAGCTTCTCGATAGTAAGGTACTTGCAGTGATAATCCGGTAAGATTAAAATCATCTTCAATAAAATCCTGAGCCACAGATACAAAATAATCATGTCCAAATGATTCACAAAATTGTTGAATCCATGGTACATAATCTTCTTCGGGATCGCTGGACATCTCCACTATATATGATGACTGTTGTTCGGTAATTGTGAATTGGTATTTAGTGTTTTTGGCCTATTGATGATGCCGTCGGCCGTGATCTTTCCTTGAAGTAGATGAACGGCTTTGTTATAAAAAAAAAAAGAATGAAATCAATTGATATTGAACTTCAAATGAATATCTTCCTGTAAATTTGTTCACGAGGAGTAGCAGAACAAGGATGAGGCGTTAAAATTGTGTGCAAAGCTTTTTCTCGCTCTCTACGCTCAAATAAATTAGACAAATAAAACCTGGACAATCTTGAACGAGAGTAATATCAAAAAGCCACTATATGCTTGATTAAGATCAAATGATTCTGGACTGGTCAAGTTGAAATAAAGTAAGTACTCTTGATGGGTTTTAATTTTTGTAATTTTTGTGTTTTGCTCATTTAAAAAAAAAAAAAAATTAAAGAGAAAAAAAAAAAAAAAAAATTTTACTATGAAAACAAAAATTAAAGCCTGAAGGAACGAAAAAAAAAAAAAAAAAAAAAAAAAAAATCAGCTGAACAACGAATTAATACCGATCAATTGATACATCAATACACTCACAAATCAAGTACTGATAACAACAATGCTTGATCTCCATCCGTTTACAATCTTATCGTTTGTGTTGGTGGTGCTTATCTTCAAGAATGGTGTCAAGGCAATTGGTAAACCAACCATCCTGGATAAAGCGTGGTCAATTTATACATGGCTTGGTCCCAAATTGGGACACGTTCAATTGATTGAATTACAAAATAAGAAGCAACAACACGTTGAAATCACCAAACAAAAGAAACAAATCAGTGCTCAGGATGAGTATGCCAAATGGACCAAGTTAAATCGACAAGCTGATAAATTACTGACTGAAATTACTCAATTAAATGAATCAATTGCTGTTAGTAAGGCTAGTGTGGCTAAATACGTGGGGATTTTAATTACCGTACTTACATCATTACCAATTTGGTTTTGTCGTGCCTGGTTTAGAAAATCAATCTTGTTTTACTTACCCGTGGGTGTTTTACCTCATTACTTAGAATGGTGTTTTGCCTTACCATTTTTACCCACTGGAAGTGTTGGTTTAACGGTATGGATGTTTGCTGTAAACTATGTGATTGGTTCTATTATATTTGGTATTACATTTTTATTGGAATCGCCCGTTACCAAACCAGATGAATCTCTTGCATCCAAACCAGCTAAATCTACCAATTCTACTGATACTACTGAACTGATTCCTAATCTGCAACCTCAACAAGGACCAGAACCCGAAATTACGGCAGAAAAAATTAAGTAATATATAATGCATTACATAAAAAACAACAAAACTTTCTTACGTAGTAGATCCAACAAGTAGTAAACTTTCATCAAATCTTGATCTCATAATATCTCTCAATTCATGCGTTTTGACATCATCAAATACGTATGTATCAATCTTCATTCTTCTTGAATCATCCTCATACTTACCAAAATTCCTTTTGATCAACATATTAATTAGTGAATCCTCATTGAGTTGTTGTAATCGATCAGCATCTACTGAGGTAAAGTACCAAGGATCAATTGAACGAGTCCATACCATCAAATCTAATGAATAGGTAAATACTGATAAATTATTTTCCAATATGACAAT
Organism: Hyphopichia pseudoburtonii; assembly: GCA_003856775.1. Taxonomy (NCBI): domain Eukaryota; kingdom Fungi; phylum Ascomycota; class Pichiomycetes; order Serinales; family Debaryomycetaceae; genus Hyphopichia; species Hyphopichia pseudoburtonii. The sequence continues at coordinate 763,704 of CP024758.1, forward strand.
TGGTGAACCATCATCCGGATTAATATCAATTGTTTGTACGTTATTTGAAACCACACTAGGTACTTCATTTGGTTTTTTCACTCCTGATCCTCCTGTGGTGATGATATTATCACCATTAACGACATTGGCGATTGAAACTCCCGTCATAATACTTTGTAGTTTATTATCATGATTGGAGAATTTCCAACAATAAATTAATCCTGAATTAGTTAAACACATAAAATAATCACCTCGTTGTTTCAAAGTTATGATATTTTCTCCCAATTCAAAACTGGGAGTGGTTAAATTTCCTGATTCAGCAAATATTATTTGTAAAGTTCCATTAAATGATACCAACACATAATATGAAAGATAATTTTTCAATATTATTGGAAGCACATGTTGAATTTTATAAGGAAAATAAATACTATATTTTTTAAATTGTTTTAATTCTGTATTAGAAACCGTTACCACGGTTGGATCTTGAAAATCAACTTTATCATTATATTCAGTATCGGGTAATTCATCATCTTCTTCTGGCCACTGAGGTCCATTTCTAACTTCAATTATTGACGTTATTAAATTGCCATCATTTTTATCAATCAAATTGAAATTATATTTAGGATTATTAAAATGTTTTATACCACTCACAATAACCTGAAACATTACATTTTCATCAACTGTATCAATTGAAGTTGCATGAATTAATTCACCACTCGTATTTTCCTTAGTATTTAACATTTGAGCCACTTCATTATTTAAAATCAGTTTATTATTGAAAAGCAGTTCTGGTAAATCAGATACCAATTTAAAACAATTAGGATACCTTGCTTCCATTAATGATCGTTTTAATTTATTTTTTTTCTTTTTAAGTGAAGCACCTGATAAATTTTGACTTTGTTGAGTTGAATTTTGATCATTATTAAAATCAATTCCCATATCTTCATTATCATTATCTTGTTCTTCATTTAAATCTTGCACAGCGGTATTTAGATTACCCACCACCGATCTTGATTTTAATCCATGTACCGAAGTTTGAACTCCAAGTCTTGGTAAAAAATATGAAGTTTGAGATAATTTCGAATTTACTTGGAAATTTCTTGATTTTATACTGGTTTTATCTTGATCAATAAAACTAGAGGTTTTCAGAGAACTCAGTGATACTAATAATGGTGCCACTTTTTTTTTACCATCTTTAGTAATGGTGATTTTTTGATTTAGTGCTTTACGAGGTTGAAGTATATTAATTGGATTGGGTGGATTTGATATTACTGGAGGTGGTGAAGTTGTAACTACTTCTTTGGTTTTTGTAATTAATGGAGGAATCATTGATGAAATTTTATTTTCAGATTCAAGTTGTTTACGAGCTTTTTCTTCTAAATTTAATTGTTCTGTACTTTCAGCAAATACTGCCAGTTCTCGATCAGCTCCATATCTTTGTAATTGAAGATCATTAAAATCAGCATCCACCACTTCACCTAATTCCAATGAATCGAATATAACACATGTAATTGAACCATCAATACAACTCATAAATAATGTAGTACCATTAGGAGTCCAACAAATATCGGTAATTGAATTTTGAACAATATCCAGTGCCACCACCAATGGTTTACTTTGTGAAGTACTCCAAATTGCCAAAGTTTGATCTTGACCACCCGTTGCCAATATAGTTGAAAATTGATCATTTTTTTTATTTTTAGTTAAATGCATTGTTTCTAATTGTTCACTTGATCTAAATAATCGTGGCAGAAATGAACAAACTTCACAAGGAGCTTCATGACCAATAAGTGAAATATTAGTACCCCAATTACCACGATTTATAACTGCAACTGAAGAAACAGGACCATTAGTTGCATTAGGAACTGCCACGTGTTGACCATCAGGAGACCAAGACATACGACGGAAATATGAAGTTAAAGGAGATTTTTTAAAAGGATCCATAACAATATGTTCCATTTGAAATTCATAATTACCCACTTCATTTAATTTTTTATGATATCGGAAAATTCTTACTGTTCTATCATCAGAAGCCGTGGCAAAAAATTTATTGGCAGGATCGAAAACAACCCCTTTAACCATTGATTGATGAATATCATAACGTTTAATTCTTTCAAAGGTAATTCCATTCCAAATAATAATTGATCGATCAAGTCCAACCGTTACTAATAATGCTCCATCAGGACTCCAACAAATATCTTGAATATCATTATCATGAGCTACAAGACGTTTTCTAACTGTCCAATGTTCTAAATCTGCTTCCAGTTCACCAAATTGTTTAGGACGATTTGTCATTTCTTCATCACGTTCCCAAATAAGAACAATTTTATCATCCGATCCCGAAGCAAGAAATTGACCATCAGGAGAAAATTTAACACTGGTAACTACTCCATTATGTCGACTCATGGAACATAATGGACGATGAAGGGATTTATCAAGTATTCCAAGTTGTGATTGCAGTTCTTGTTCATTATCCAATTTTCTTTTCTTATCATTAATGGGATTTTTCAATTGAAGAATGGTATTTACATCCCATATTTTAACATTACCATCAAGTCCACCCGACGCTAGTCGAGTACCATCGGCATTTATACTTACTGAAAAACATTCAATCAGTTTATTTTCGGCTATGTTTGTATTAGTATATTGCTGATTGGATGCGGTGTGGAATTATACATACCTTTATGACTCAACCACGGTAGCTTTAGTATATGCATTACTTCTTTGACTCTTGGTAATGTCTTGTTGATTCTTGGTATTATCTGTATTTGTTGATTCTTGGTAATATCTGTATTTGTTGTAAGTGTATTTTTTTATTTTTTTTTTTTTTTTTTTTTTTTGTTTTCTCAATTTACAATCTGCAACGAAATAAATAATTTTTATTTTATTCTACTTTCTATAAAAAATTTTAAAGACCAAATTCAACTTTAAGAGCTTTACCGAAATTTTCCAATCCCACTTCCAATTGATCTAATGGAACTGCAGCATAAGTACCTCTAAAGAAGAATGTATTTTTTGCATCAAGATTTTCAGGTAATGGAGGTTGAGGAGGATTAGTTTGACCATCAGCTTTAAACCAAGAACCAGGAATCATCAAACAACCTTGATTTAAACCTTGTTCATAAACCAAATTTTCAATTTGTAAAGGATCTTCACCCAATTGTTTGAATTTAGGATGCTTGGTAGCATCAATGGTAATGGTAAAGAACATTCCGGCCACCGGTGGCACGAATTGAATAACTTCATGAGGGAAATATTTGTTGACGGCATCAATGGCAACATCTCTCTTGTGAGTATATTCAGATCTTAAACCAATCAACCAATCCAAATAACCTTTTTGACCCCATCTTTGGAAAATACCATTGGTAATTGATTGAGTTAAACCAGATGGTGCTTGAATGGTAACTTCGTGTTGTCTTAACATTCTTTCCAAGATATTGGCTTGACCAGCAATCCAACCAAATCTTAAACCCGGAGCTAAAACTTTAGAAACAGAATCTAATCTAAGAACTCTACCTTCAATATCCAATGATAAGTATGAAGGAACCAAGGCCTTAATAAATTCTTCATGAGAATGAACATGTTTACCAGCTCTAGCTTTTAAATCAGTAGTATAGGTTTCCATTTGTAAGAAATAATATGGTTCATCTTCAACAATGATAAAATCATGTTTAACTGCCAAATCATAAATGGCCCTTCTTCTTTCACCACTAATGGATGAACCAGTGGGGTTTTGACCGGTGGCAATTGTATACAATAATTTTGGTTTGGGACCTACCCATTGATCCAATTGTTTGGCCAATGCATCAGGTAATAAACCTTCTGCATCCATGGCTACTGGAACGGTGGTGATACCATTGGCATGAGCTGTTTCCAAAGCAGAACTAAATGAATAATCTTCCACCAAGATAGCATCACCTCTAGTAACAAAGGTTCTTAATACTGCATCCCAAGCTTGAGTATTACCCACGGTAGAAATAACATTCCAATCTTCATAAGGAACTTTATGAATCAAATCAGTATGATCTTTTAAAAATTGTAAAAGTTCAGGTTGACCTTCAGTATGACCATATTGTAATGATCTTGATAATTCAATATCATGATGTTCAGCTACGTTCAACTTGGCATTTTTATAAATATCAATCACGGTTTTATCTTCACTGGTGATTTGAGCCCCAATACCATTGGAGAAAGGTGCACTGGGGATATCAGCACTAATTTTATCCACGGGGAAATAATCAGCAAGGGGTAATCCACCACCTAAAAAGGTGAGTCCTGGTTTACCATAATACTTGAAAGCAGTCTTCAACGGAGAGTTCTTTCTTGATTTGGCTTCTTCAGACAACAAGTGAGTCAAGTCTTTACTTTGTGGTTTGGTCATGGTGGTTGTTTACTATACGTGTCTAATCAATAATCACAGATCAATAAAGAAACCAAACCAAGAATCCGTTTATATATTCTTTTTCCCCAGTGAGTTCTTTTTTTTTTTTTTTTTTTTTCTGTTTTTCTATTTTTTTTTTCCCATACAATTTTGGAAAATGAGTAATCGGTGAGATTGTGTGGCTTGTGTGCAGGACACTCCTTCCCGATGCGGAAGGGCGGAATCGAATAAAGGTGTTCGGAGCCACTTCCGCGAACGGAAAGACGGAAAGAACCGGCAAATGGCGCTTAACGGCGGAAATGTGTCATTCCCAATTAAGCAATTTAGGCGGCTGCCAATACACTAATACACCAACAATACACTAATACACTAACAATACACTAATACAGTTCATAGATACAGTTCACAGATATATTGGTGACTATAGAAAAAAAAGGCAAAAAAAAAGGTTATCTCAATTGCAGGAAAGCATCAAGTAATACCGATGAGGGAGGTTCATCATGTTTGTTTTTTTCAAATACATTCCAAAATCGAAGGGTTTCATCCCCGGCTCCAGTAACAATGGTTTCACCATCAGGACTGAGTGAAAGATATAATACTCGATAAGTATGACCTGTCAATTGAGCAATTTGTTGCATTGATGGATATTTCCATACAATTATTTGATTACGTGAATATCCATGCGTACTTACCAATTCATTCGAATTCTTGGACCAAATCAAATTACATACTTGTGAACCAGTATTCACATTATTAACCAATTGACCCGTAAGTGTATTCCAAGTTTTGATGGTTTTATCAGCTGTACCTCCACCTGATGCCAATACTCCACGTTGATGAGGTGACCAAGCAATGGCTTTAACAGCAGCCAGATGTTCATTAAATTCATGTAGAGGTTTGGGATTTAATCCATCCCAAACAAATAATTTATTATCATTTCCACCACTCGCTAATTTATTTTCTTCAACATTCCATTTTAATCCACAAACTTCTTGACGATGATTTTCAAATTTATTAATATAATGAGATTCAATTCTAACATCTCGATTCAAAATACTACGATCTCTTGATCCACTTGATAAAATATGTTCATTCCATGCTAATGATGAAACTCGTAAATTATGACCCGTCATTGTTCTTACACATTTGATTTTATTAGCATCCCAAATTTCAACCAAACCTTTCAGAGTTCCAATTGCTAAATGACTCCCCAGTCCAATCCAATTAAGACTCGTTACTTTATCCTTATTTTCCAAATTACATAATCGATCCACTGATTGAGTTGCACCATCCCATAAATAAACTGAATCACCTAATCCAACAGCAAGAATATCTTGTTGACCCCAATCAACTAAATTTAAATAAAAATCATCTGATAATTCCGGTGCATCAAGTACTCGATATGGTACTTTTGAAATTTTACGAGTCTTTTTTTGTGGTGATAATAATAATTTTTGTGATTCTTGTCTAACTGGTGATAATGAATAAAGTTCATTTTGTAAATCTCGAGATATTGGTCGAGGTTTATTGGGTGATTGATAAGTAAATAATTTGGCACTTTGTCTAGGAGTTGATGTAATATTAGAATCATTGGTTTGATTATTATTAAGAGTTGATCTTGGTGGAGTGGTTCTTGTATTACCAAAATCTTCATTATCATTATTATCTTCAACATTATCATTGGTTGGAGTAGGTCGTTCAACAATACGATTATTAGATGTAGGAGTACTTTGTTGTCTTATTTTGGAACGATTCGTCTTTGATAAATCAGCCGTAACCATGGGTACATGATCACCAAATAATTCTGCCTTTAATACCGATGAAAATGTTCGATTGGCTTCTTCTTCTTTTCTAATTTCAATTTCATTATCAAGACCATTAAATTCACCCCCATTATTATTTGTATCAGTATTGTTATTATTAGTATTGGTGTTATTAATATTGTTGTTGTTATTGGTGGTGGTATTGGTGCCAGCAACACTGGCAATACTACTACCCATACCCAACCCGGCATGATCATAAATCAGGGGTCGATTACGTAAATCAGGTACCACCACATCTTGATTTGATAAACTAAATGCCGCTTGTAAATCAACCCCGGTTCTATTGGGAATATAACGATCACTGAAAATCGATTTCCCCATATTTCGACGTCGAGGCAGCGTTGATGGTAAAGGATTATTATCGGGTCCTAATTTAGATGGTGATATACTACGGGTCGATCGTGATGGAGAATGAGGAGTTTGTAAAATATGACGAGAATTATTGTTGTGAGTTTGATTGGTGGTGGAGGTGGTGGTGGCAGTGGCAGTGGTGGTGGGTGGTCCTAGTCGTGAAGGTGATCTACTTCTACTTGACCTTATTCCATTATTGTTGTTGGTACTGGTGGTATTGATGCGAGGACCATGATTTGGTAACGATGCTGGAATTGATGGTTTAAATGCTGAGGAACGTTGATTGCGAGATGGAGTCGATGATGATGTACTGGATGATGTCATTACTGGTGATGGTGATGATGCTCTATGAATTGGTCGTGGTGGTCGATGAGTCGTTGTTGTGTTTACTGGATTGGGGTCTGCGGTTGATGCGGCATTACTTTTCGGTGTTGATGAACTCGATTGTTGATCTGGTTTGTTCCTTGATCGACTCGAGTTATTGGAGTTGCCGGTACTCATGGCTTGAGTTGTGATATGAAATAGCTAAAATGAGTTGCAATGTATCGATTGAAAGTATGGTTGAATTCGATAAAATAGCTGCTGAAGATTCCGTTGATTGAGTATATGATAAAATAGGTAATATATTGATGATAGATTACTCCATTACTTACGATTTTTATCTTTTTGTCTTTGTATTTCTTTTTTTTTGGTTGTTTTTTGTTTTTTTTTGTAAATTTTTTTGTTTTTTTTTTTTTTGCTTGTCCTGCACACAAACTATGGACCACAATCTGAACCTGTCGTATATAAATATTGAATTAACATTATCAATGATAAAAGAATTGAACAAGGAAAGGATGATTGAGATGAAGAAATAATTCATTGAGCTATCCAGACTTGAAGAGCATCTTGAAGTCCATGGATGTTATCATCGGTTTCTTCTTCACCTTTTCTTTTGCCCCTTCTTCTTCTTCTGTGCCAAACCTCTACTTCCTTTTCTTCTACTTTTTCTACTTCCTCTACTTCTTCTATTTCTTCTGTTTCTTTCTCTCTTCCTCTTCCTCTTCCTCTTTCTCTTTCTCTCTTCCACTTCTTCTGTTATGCTACAGCAAATCTTTATTGTCCTATTTTTTTGCAGTTATTCCTGCACATTGTCCATTGCCAACCCCCAAAATGGATCTATTTTACACCCATTTGACGTCAACGATAGTATCAACAACAGTATATAAGTAGAGTAAGCGTTGCTACTAATTCAAAAAGGTGTTAGGTCGTTAAGCAAAAATGAAATTACCCACCTCACTCTTGCTCTTAGTCTTTACCGTTGGTATTAATTGTTCTTATGTAAGTGTACCACTCTCATATGATCAAGGTTTATACTTTGTACCTAATTTGAAATTGGGAACTCCTGGTCAAGAACTTAGCAATGTTGTTTTCGATACTGGCTCATCCGATTTGATCATTACATCAGAAAAGTTCGATTATAATGATTCCACGTCCTTAGATTGGGGTAAGCATTTGACCGTCTCTTTCCAGTATGGTTCATCGGATCTTTTTGAAGTACGTGCTGCTAATGATACCCTCACACTTGATAATGGAGTTGAATTAACCAACTTCACTTTTGCAATTGCTGAGGATAATGTTACCACAATTGATTCATTTGATGGTATTTTAGGGGTGGGATTAATTGAAACTGAAGCATTACTTCGAGATTCGTATGCTGCTGATTCAGGATATCCTAATTTCCCCACCAAATTTTATCAACAAGGAATTACCGAATCAATTCTTTTCAGTTTGAATGGTAAAACAATAAATCCCAACGTGATATTTGGTGGTGTTGATAAATCGGTTTATCAAGGACCATTGTATAAAACTCCAATCAATAAGTTAATTACCAATAATGGACCATCCAAAACGTATGCTTTTATTGATGTCACCGTGAATGAAATCAAGTTATCGCTCAATGATGATGTAATTACAATTTCCAATCAAAATTTGTTAACCACTTTGGATACCGGCAATAACGGATGGATTATTACCCAGCCGATTTATGATAATTTATTCAGCCTGTTTGTCAAAACCAAAACAATCGATGATACCATATTTGTTTCACTTGATGAATTGAAATCATCTTATGTCACGTTTGATATCACGGGTTACAAAATAAAACTACCATTAACCGATATAATTGATGAATTAGATGCAACTGGGACTTATGCCAGCTTGATGGTGGCTCCAGTAACAATTGGTGAAAGTGTTTATTCAAGTTACATCCCCAATACAATTTTCCAGTATGTTTATACCGTGTTCGATTTTGATAATCACCAAGTATTGTTTGCTCCTTATAAATTGAGGACTGATGAGGACGTGGCGGTGGTTACCAATGGTGTGTTTGAAGTTGAAACGTCTGCATACCCTCAAATTACCAACACTTATTCTCAATTATACCAAGATTCGTTGGAAACTACCATTACATCTAGCGTTTCCTCCTCCCCCCATGGAAGTTGTCGTCGTAAACATTCTACATAACTGTACTTCTTTTTTATTATACACCAGACTTCTCCGCTTTCTATATATGTAACCCTTCTTCTATTGAACTATCTTATACTTAATTGATCCCATACTTTATTGAACCATCTGTGTATTGTAGCATTATCAAAACACCCGTGCCTCTATTTTGATTACGTAATCCTTTTTCCCAAAAAGAACCAATGAAAACCATTTTTTTCTCATTACCAAACTTTTTTTTTTTTTTTTTTTATTTTTTTTTTTTTTTTAGCTTTGTTTTTTTTCTTTTTTGTTAGTGAATTCCCCGAAATTTATCGGAGAGACCAAAACATCTTCTTCACCTTTTATACTTCATAACTTCTTTACCAACTATATTCATACACACCATGTTCCGTCATTTACCTAGAACTGTATCCGCATCCGTGAGCGGTGCCATCAAGGCATCCACCAGAGTCAACCCTATGATGATAAGCCGTGTTTCCAAGAGAGCATCCTCCATTTTGGCGGTTCATAGAGATACCAAAGAAGATAATCAAAATACCCCATTTGAATTTACACAAGAAAATTTGAAAAGAGCAGAAGTGATTATTTCCAAGTATCCTCCACAATATAAAAAGGGTGCCTGTATGCCACTTTTAGATTTGGGTCAACGTCAATTAGGTTTTACTTCAATTTCAGTCATGAATTATGTGGCTAAATTATTAGATATGCCACCAATGAGAGTTTATGAAGTGGCTACTTTCTATACCATGTATATGAGACAACCTATGGGTAAATATAACTTACAAGTTTGTACCACCACTCCATGTCAATTATGTGGATCCGATGAAATCATGGAAGCCATAACAAATCATTTAAAAATTAAACCAGGTCAAACTACCCCCGATAAATTATTTACTTTCCAAGAAGTTGAATGTTTGGGTGCATGTGTTAATGCCCCTATGATGGCCATTGATGATGATTATCATGAAGATTTAACTCCTTCCAAAACCGTTGAACTCTTAAAACAATTACAAGCAGGTAAACCATTGGATAAAATTGGTCCTGTTTCCGGTAGAGAATCTTGTGAACCATTTAGTGGTAGAAAAGTCTTATTAAACAATGAACCTACCGACATTCGTAAACTCACCAGAGCTGATTTATAATCTTGCCCCCCTCACCTTCCATGTAAAATAGTTTTTACCCAAAAAAAAATATCATCAATACATTCATCAGTACATTCATAAAATACTTCCCCTTTATCCGGTCATTATTTATTCAAACCTCATTCATTTTTTTTTTTTTCCTTCCTTTCTCGTTTCATTCTTTTTTTTATTTTGTTCTCTTAATTCTTTCATTTTCTTGTTGGCCTCTTAGGGCTCATTCGTATATATAATACATACTTTTCATTTTTGTGATCTAATCGTACCGTATAATGTTAAACTTTGCAAGTACACTTTCAGTTTTGATCCATTTCTGCAGCTGTTATTAGATGAAATTTTACTGCGAATTCGTCTAAAATGTATATAATTCTGCAAAAAACATCCTTTTCGCTTCTTTGTTTTTAATATTGAGTGAAGTAAAAAAAGAATCATACATTCTTCTCTCATTTCAATATTGGAGATCAAGTCACCTAAGAATCCAAATTTAGGATAATGAAAAATACAAACTTTTCAAGAATTCGAATACAAGATAAAAAATCTAGATGAAGTAAGGGAGTTGCAATTCAAGCTAATGAAAATCACATTAGCACTCTTGAATTTGTTGATTGGATTTGAAGAGGGCATCACGTTTCTGTTCGTTGTCATTCAAAACTCTCATAAATATTGATACCTGATCGAGCCAAGCAATGAAAGAATCAGGGATGAAAAGTTTACTTTTGAACCTTTTTCTTCTCGTGAATATTGGGTGTAAAGCAATCTCTTGATTTGTCTTTTTTTTTTTTTTTTTTTTTTTTTCTTTTCAAGAGAAGGAAACTTTATTTTTTAAATGATGATACCTAAATCTATATCAGCTATAAACCTACTACTACACCTCGAAACTAACGAGCTACCTGGAGTTCATTGGTTCTTTATGTGTTATTGGCGTTCTTCTTTGGGGGTCATATTTGTTATTCTATTTTTTGAAAAAAAAACAAATCGGCATAGTTGGTGTTGCTAATGGTCGATACCTAGTAAAGTGTTTGCACCCAAGTGTCTTGCTTGAGTCAAATTGCCTGGTCGCATCTGGCGCAATCTAGTCACTATTCTTAAGTATCAGTTGATCTTGGCAAGGTCGGGCTGTACTGTGATAATATTTTGGAATTCATTCGAGAATGTGGTTGGTCGGGTGTTCAGCCAGATCCTTTTACGGGTTTCACATTGGGAATAAATGTGGTCCACATTTTGTAGTATTTCTTCTTGTAGGCACATGGGGCATCGACCTGTGGTTGGTTGTACCATGTTATGGATGTGTTTTTTTTTTTTTTTTTTTTTTTTTTTTTTTCAAAAAAGGAAACTTTTTATTTTTTAAATAATAATATCTAAATCTATATCGACTATTAATTTTCTTTTTTCAATTTTAGTATATCGATATAAAAGTACTATAAATCTAGAATATACCGGGGCTTTATTGGATTTTTTGGTGCTGACCAGTATTTCAAAGTTTTCTCGTTCAGACATCTCGCTCGCATCTAAAGTAATAAAGTCACTTCCTCTAGATTCCTTTTGATTTTGGCAATATTGGTGGTATCAGACTGAATTGTAATCATTCAAGAAGTTTGTTGGGCTTATCCACTCTCTCATCTTGAAGAAATATAGGATATACACCTCATTTGCTTTCAATGGCACTGATGACTTGGGGGTGGCTCTAAGCAGAATTTTGCTGATATGTCAACCACTGAAATGACAGTTGTTGATCACTCGTATTACTTTCGAAATATAAGAACTTGAGTGAAGTACTTCTGTTTGACGTAGATTGAGCCAATTGTGCTTGGTGCTGTGGGAATACATGTGAGGAAGGTGGAGAAATTGGAGTGCAAGTTTCTTTTCATTCTTCTTTTTTGATTCAATTTTTGCTTTTGGTTGGCACAGGGTTGTTCTTAATTGTAATTTTACAATTCAATGCCACGACGGAGGAGTTGAATGAATTCTGTGGAGAAGCAATGGAGACTCAAAAAAAAAAACCCCTAAATAAATTTTTTTTTTTTTTTCACGATATCCTAAATATATATTAAGCAATTAAATACTACAGAATACATACTTTATGTACGCGTAGGCGGAAGGATGAGACCTAGATCTCACCAAAAACCGCCTGTGAAGATGGAAGGAGAGTTGAGGTGAAGAGTGTGTTCTATCTAACTAGTCTGTTAGATGTTGTTGCGAGAGAGATAAAATGATACCAAGTTTTTTGCAGCTTGCGCGCTCAATGCAGGAAGCGAATTTTCATCCTGCCACTGAGATCGTCGGTACAGATTAATCTGCCCTAGAATAAAATGGTATCGATTGATAATGGTAGTTTGGTTGTCTGTGTATGACCGAGGGGTGATGAATAACGGCCATTGTCGATGGGTGGGCAGTGTGTTGTGGCGAAGGTGTAGATCAAGCCAAATGTGTTGTGTGCTATCACAGTGAAGGTATATATGTGTTATGAGTATAGTAGCTATGGCTGAGGGTTGAATATTAGATGAAACATTCGGTTGTAGATCTGCTAATGATGAAGAACAGAAGGTACAGCGCTGTTCCTGGTAAAATTTCCATAAGCCAATGCCGAGATGAAATAGTTGGATGTGGTCCGTATGTATTTTCGTAGAAAGAAAATTTTAAGAACTTCAAACTTTTTTTACTATTTTGTGTTGGTCTAAATATCCAGCATCTAAAAATTGAAAAATTATCCGATATAGTGTAACGGCTAGCACGGTTCGCTTTCACCGAGCAAACCCGGGTTCGACTCCCGGTATCGGAATTTCTTTTTTTGTATTTTTTTTTTTATTTTGACAAGACCTTTTTTTTTTGCAATTCCTAGTTTCAACTGCAGCCTGATTTACAAGTTTTTAAAGAATAAATTTTCATTGGTAGAGTATATATACATTTAGACAGTACCACCAAATCCTACTGGAGGTAATGAATTTTTTGGCATTAGGCATAAGAATTTATAAATTTTCCCCATACCACGATCATCTTTATTAGTTAATCTTTGATAAGCATGATAAATTTTTTCTTGATTTTGATAATTTGATTCATTTTTCAATAATTGATTAGCTCTAATACCAATACCACATTCATGAAGCCAATCACCTTGATCAACGGGACCGAAAACACTAGTATGATTAATCAGTAAATTTTTTAAATTTTCAAAATCAACATCAATTGATAAATCAACTTCACCTGGTTTAATAAATGGTGAAACAAATTTATGTTTATAAATACCTCTTAAGGAATTTTCTGGAATTCCTGAACTTAATCCATAATCAATTATAAGTACTGCACCTGAATTATTTGAATTATTCATTAATTGAGACATTTTCATTATGAAAAATTCAGAATCAGGACAAATTTCAATACGTGAATTAATGGGTAAATTTCGATAACGTGAATTTAAATTTGGTATTAATGATGAAGGAGTTTCTTTTGGTGAAAGAGTAAGATGAAATTGTGCATTAAGTAAATCATCATGTTTAATTTCTTCAGATGTTGGTAAACCAGCTTGAGTATTATTGATTGAAGGAGTATGTTCAACCAACAATTCTCTCCAACCAGCTTCTTTTTTAATAAATGATTTTATGGGGAGTGCATCAAAAAATTCATGAGCAAGTATATAATGAGGTATATCAGTAGGTAATAATTCAAGATCTTTTTCATTATCAATCCACCAAACTTCATTTTGATTCCATTTGGTAGTTGATTTATTAAATTTTTCAGATGTAGTTTCAAAATTCCCATTACATAAAAGTTTAAATTGTTCTTGTCTTAATATAGGAGATGCTTCAATAAGTATAATTTCCACCTTAACTTTATTATGACTAAATTTATTAAATGTAGTTAAAACATCATGCATCAAGGTACCTTTACCAGGACCAAATTCAACTATTCGTATTTTGGTTGGTGATTTTTGATTTAACCATGTCAGATAAAGCCAAATCCCCACCATTTCACCAAACATAGAACTAATTTCAGGTGATGTGATAAAATCACCGGTGGAAACATCAAGAGGATCACGAGTGGTATAATAACCGAATTCAGGATGAGTTAAACATTGTCTCATAAATGACAGTAATGAAATTGGACCCGTGGTTTTAATTGTTTGTTCAAAAATTTGAGTTAAATTATCAAGTTTTATATTTGAATTTCGTTCTATACTGGGGATTGATTGCATGGTAGCTAAATTTTCTCGAATGTTATAATCACCTTTAATTGATTTTGATAATTGTTCATATTGTTGCTTAACGTATTTAGATGCTTCATCATATTGTTCTTTGGTAAATTTACCATAGTATAAACCATTGGCATCGATTAAATGATTATCATTTTCTTCTGGTTTACTCTTGTTATAGAGTGGAGTTGTGGTTGAGAATTGAACCAGGCGTTGACGGAACCTAAGTAATTGTCTTGGTTTTACAAATTTTATCATTATTGAATACCCATTACTTGATTTGGTTAACTCTTCTTATTCATTTACTCTTCTCTTTTTTCATTGAAAAAAAAAAAAAAAAAAATCGGAGGTGTACGGGCGCATTAAAAATTTTACACCCAAATTTGTTTAAATTATTATATTCGTATGGAAATCTTAAAAAAAAGACAAGTCTACAAAAAAAGAAGAGATCCAGAGAAAGGAGAAAAAGGAAAGAAAAGGAAGGAAAGAAAAGGAAGGAAAGAAAAGGAAGGAAAGAAAAGGAAGGAAAGAAAGAAAGAGAGGAGAGGGAAATGTCAAAGAATCAATCACTTTTTTGATTGTTGTTCTTTGACGGCAAATTCCTAGTTAACCTTGATAGTAGGTAAAACTGATATATTTGATACACTAGATTGTTTTAAATAATTCACCGGATACATAATCATTGAATCCATCAAAATAGGATTATTTTCATCATTAACATTAAAAGTAGTAGCCACCACAAATCCCAATTTTTGATAAAATTGACGATTAATCAAGTTACTACTTTCCAAATAACACCAGGCATTTGAATGATGAATATAATTGGTTAAACTATATTGAATCAAACGACGAGCCAACCCATAACCTTGGAAATGAGGTAATACACCCAAATCATTCAAATACCAAACTGGATAAGAATCATGATGAGGTAATTTTTGTAATACCAAGTTTCGATAATGATTTAACAAGGGCCATTTTTGTTTAAAAACTTTACGACGACAATTTGATAATGATGCAAAGATTTGAAATTTCACCAGTGATGAATGCCAATTGGTAAAATTTAAACCATAATCTTTTGCAGTGGCATTATAATCAAGTTGATTCCAACAAGCAACGGCAATAAAGGGTAATTTATTAACCTCGGTTGATTTGATATCATTAATTTTTAAATCATGTTCCAAATTGGCATCTTTGATCACGAGTACTACACCAGGATTACTTAATGCATCATACACCGAATATTCAAAGAAAGCCATAAAAATATCACGTTTATGTTTACGATCCTTCAATGATACGGGATCAAGGTCAGTATTCAAGATTGCATTCACAAATGGGTCCTGATCAAATGACAAGGTTAAAGTCTTGGCAGCTCGACGATATTCTTTGAACAGAATAGGTTCAATAATGAAACGATCATCATTATTATTAATTTTAAATTTTTGGAGTCTCAGGTTGATATCATTGATTGGGGGAGAAATGATATCCCCCTGAGACTCCGGCAGTCGGGGTTTCCCCTTATTGGGAGAATCATGGACGTCTTCTTGAGCCAGGGAGAACATTGTTTTTCATTGAGTTGTAATATACAGAATGAACAGATAATAGAATAAACAAAAGAATAATCAAAATTAATTAAAATAAGTAGAATCCATGGTTTATATATAAAAAGATGCTTATCTTTGTTTTTCCCCCTATTAAAAGTTAATTTGCCGCACCGATTTACTCAATCAGGACAACAGTCGTGTGCGGGCACAGAATCAGATAAGCCATCTCATTCTAGCCCAGTTGAATCGATAGAAATACTAAGAGAAGGAAAGTTTCAGAATAACAATACAGTGAAGTAGTAGTAGTAGCAGTAGTAGCAGTAGTAGTAGTAGTAGTAGTAGTTGTGTTGTTGTTATTGTTGCCTTTTTTGGTGTACGGATGTATTTGCATGCGAGTCTAGAATCGCTGATCCCCCCTTTTTTGTTATTACATAATTTATTATGTAAGCTGCACCCGTACATATTTTTTTGGTGCCGCGTGGTTGCTCGACCCGTACCTCCTCACCGTTTCACTTTTTCATTTCGTATATTTATCTCTCCACCCTAAACTTTGTGCATGGTTCTGCTATTGCCGTCCAATTGAAGTCCAACTGAGGTCCAATTGAAGTCCAATTGAAGTCCGGGTTGCCAATTGGACTGCAGTAACTACTAGATCGTCCTGTCTCTGCTGCGTATTCTGGGGAAACAAGCACTGGACAACACCATCACAATCCAACGGCAACAGAAGAAAAAAAAAAAAATAAATAAATAAAAAACCCAATAAAAAAAAAAAAAAAAAAAAAAAAAAAAAAAGAAACGAAAAGAACAGAAACATCACCAACTTCAGTCCAACTCCTTCTTTCCCATCAATTACTTCGTCTGCTGAGGTCTATCCCATTGATATTCTCATACCATCTACTGGACACTCCTACCCTCTTTGGTTCCTGCAATCCACTGTATCCATTTGTCACTCAACTTCACTTTACCAAACCCCAACCCCAATTCCAATTCCAATACCAATACCAATTTCAATTTCAATTCCAGTTTCAATTTTCAATTTTCAATTTTCAATTCCAGCACGCACCGCTTGAAATTCATTCGTTTCTCATCCAACTCTTTCCGCCCTTCGTTTCTTCACGGCAAATTTCTCTTTGTCTTCATCTGGTTGTCACTTGCAAGTTCCAACTAAAAGATAAACCGCCCCGCCCGCCTTTTCTCTTTGTGCTGGTTTTTATCTTTTTTTTCTTGAACCGTTCTTTTTTTTTTTTTTTTTTTTTTTTTTTTTTTTTACTTGTTTGTCAACTGTTTCTTTCTTACTAGGATTACATATCAAGAACGATGGGTAATAATTCTTCTAAATCATCTAATCATAGAGGTAATGGGTCGGGACTTCCACTTGCTCGTACCGATACCGGCAATTCAGCCAAATCATCTCGTTCAATTCGGTCACGTCTTTCAATCCTGAAAGATGAATCAAATAACAATTCAACCTCGGGTTCTCCCAAACATACCACCCCACGAATACTATCGCGTAAAAATTCTTCCACCTCATATAATGATCAACACCTACCGCAAGTGCCAGTGACTGCCAATACCTATCCCTCCAATAATAGCAACTCTAATATTAATGACGTGGATCATCATCAACAAGATGAAGATCAAAGTATATCAAATAACAATAACAATAATCAAGATATAAACAATGCATTCAATGGTCTTAATATTGATAATTCAAATTTACCTCCTTCCATGATTCAGGTTGAACCAAAACCTCCAATTTTACTTAGACGTAGTACTACCGATGATGTATTAGAAGTTCCACTGCCCCTGACACTGGCTGCCACTTCTCCTCGTCGTCAATCTTTTAATCTTCAACCTCATCATAAAAATTCCGATCATAATTTAAGTCGATCTTCCACCAATCATTCAATTACTAATCATACCCTTACCTATCCATTATCACCTCAACATACCACCAATGATGATGATGATGATTTGAAATCAAGTGCCGTGATTGATGATGATGATGATGATGATGATCAATTAGATGTAAATTCAAATACTCATTCCAATACCAATCTTTCTCATGAACCTAATGATTCCACCATTTCTCATTTACCTAGTATGGATCTGCAAAGTGCCAATTTAATGGATGGTGTACCTCCAACTCCTCATACCAATAATTCGGTATCCACCAATGATACCGGTAATACATCCACCACCAACCTAACTCAATTACAATCAAATACCACCGGTGGTGGTGCTGGTGGTGCTGGTGCTGGTGGTGCTGGTGGCGCCACTACTCCCAATACCATTGATATTGAAGATTTAATTCAACGATTATTGGATGCCGGTTATTCCGGTAAACGAACCAAGAGTGTTTGTTTAAAAAATTCAGAAATTCAATTAATTTGTCTGACGGCAAGAGAAATTTTTTTACTGCAACCTTCATTATTAGAATTAAGTCCACCCGTTAAAGTTGTAGGTGATGTTCATGGTCAATATAGTGATTTAATTCGAATTTTTACAAAGTGTGGATTTCCTCCTCAAACTAATTATTTATTTTTGGGTGATTATGTTGATCGTGGTAAACAATCATTGGAAACAATTTTATTATTATTATGTTATAAAATTAAGTATCCAGAAAATTTTTTCTTATTAAGAGGTAATCATGAATGTGCTAATGTTACAAGAGTTTATGGATTTTATGATGAATGTAAACGTCGTTGTAATATTAAAACTTGGAAATTATTTATTGATACTTTTAATACTTTACCAATTGCTGCCATTGTTGCTGGGAAAATTTTTTGTGTTCATGGTGGATTAAGTCCAGTATTAAATAGTATGGATGAAATTAGAAATATTGCTCGTCCTACTGATGTACCTGATTATGGATTATTAAATGATTTATTATGGTCAGATCCTGCTGATACTCTTAATGAATGGGAAGATAATGAACGAGGAGTTTCATATGTTTTTTCTAAAATTGCCATTAATAAATTTTTACTGAAATTTGGATTTGATTTGGTATGTCGAGCTCATATGGTGGTTGAAGATGGTTATGAATTTTTTAATGATCGTACATTGGTGACAGTATTTCTGGCTCCTAATTATTGTGGTGAATTTGATAATTGGGGTGCAGTAATGAGTGTTAGTGAAGAATTATTATGTCTGTTTGAATTATTGGATCCATTGGATAGTGTTGCATTAAAACAAGTTATGAAGAAGGGTAAACAAGAACGGAAACTGGCTCAATTACAACAACAACAACAAAATACCCGGTACCATTAAAAAAAAAAAGGAAAAAAAAAAAAAAAGAAAAAAAAAAAAAAAACAAATGTTCTGATAAAAGTATAAACCTTTAAAAAAATTACAGGAATAATAAAATATCATTTCCTCAATGAATTTATGTTAATTTTAATCAGTTGCTCATGATTTATCTGATTTTATGATTACTTCTCTTTTATAAATAGTTAAATATTGAGAAAAATAAACCTATGAAAAAAAAAAAGAGCGTTGAAAAAGCGTAAAAAAAAAAAAAAATAGAGAACACCAAATACAATTAAACAAAACATTATCATCATCAATCATGAGTGAATCAACACCGTATAATTTTTTTTTAAAGACGGAAAACTTTGAACCATTGATAAATCTTGTTAATAAATTACATCATAAGATTAATGAAAATCAAATTATAATTGCTCGATTAACTCAAGTAATTGATAATAAATTTAAATTACCCCAACAAAAGCAAGATGATTTTTTACCCATGACTCAATTACTTAATAACAAGTATAAACTTGATGAAATATCCATTAAAGAAAATTTTAAAGATGTTAATAATTCTAAATTACAAACATTATTAATTGAAATTACCAAATTGAAAAAAATCAAACAATTAAATCAATTTAAAAATGATCAATTATTTAAAATTTATCAAGATTATGAATTATTAATTATAATTAAAATTTTACCTAAATTACGTAATGATATACTTCAATATAATCAAAATTTATTAAATCAACATAAAAGTTTGGTTGATTGGAAATTAAATCAACAATTAAAATTATGGCAAGGTTATAATCAATATTTAAAAAATTTACAAAAATTACGTGATTGTTGTTATTCAATTATTAAAATTTATCAAATGGAATTAAATAATGATGATTTAAAACAATTTTATATTAAAATTGCCACCATTGATCAATTAATTAATCATTTATAAAATATTAAAATAACAATCAAATTATTGAAAGTTTTAACAAAGTCTTGGTTGCCTATTAATCACAACAAAATCAATCAAAAGTCTCAAATTTACTAACAGAGCAAAGATAAAAGCTCTACACAAACATCAATCACTGGTGATAGTCATTAATAACAGAAAAAGTCTACTTAACGACCAAGACATAGTTTTAAAAATTCATTGAGAGTTACCTCGAGAAATAGCAAACCAAAAGTCCCAAGTTACAGAATGGTCTCCTCATACCAACAAACAAGAAACATTAGATGATCATGAGAAGTCAAAGGTTATTAAGACTACTAAGAGTTTGTCTAAAGTCTCAAGTTACAGATAAACAAAACAAGTTTCAAGTTACAGGTGATTAAAAGGTTCTAGTTTTGAAAGCGACAATCACCCTGGTAGATAGTCATTCATAACAGAAAAAGTCTTTGCTTAACGACCAAGACATAGTTAGTCTTAGAATTCATTGAGAAGTTACTCTGGTAGATTGTCTGATAGATGAACGAGCTTGAGAAATCACAAAATCAATCAAAAGTCTCACAAACAAATAAAAGATTCTACTTATCAAAACAATCTGAAAATTTTGATAAATGGTCATGTACTAGCAGAAACAATTTTTTTAAAGAACTCAGTTACAAGAAACAACTTGATTGTAACAAACAATAGACTTGACTAGTTTATCTACTAAAGTTTATCAACAATTAAATCAAAGGGTATTTGATTAGTGTAAACTATTTTGACGAAATTTCTTTTTTTCATATATTTTATATTAATTTTTTTTGTGTAACCGCCAATCTCATCAATTACAAACATCAATCAGCTGAGGATTCGGAACCGATGATATTGATTCCGATACCTTACATCATTCTTAGTAATTTACTGACATCTTACAAATTTACTGACATCTTACAAATTTACTGGCATTTACAAATTTACTGACATCTTACAAATTTACTGGCATTTACAAAAAGTATGAAATAATAAATAATACAATCACAGAACTAAATATATGGTATGAGGGGGGGCAATTATTGTTTGGGGAATTCATCATCATAGGGACTTAATAAACTATTGATGGTGGGTTTTTTAGAAGTATGATCTTGATTATTGAGTACTTCTTTCAACCAATCCTTTTTGGCAGGAGGAGGTGGAGGAGGTAGAGTTGATGGGGGTTGTTGTTGTTGTGAATTGATTGATCTTGATAAACTTGCCATTGAAGGAACTGTAATTGATTCTTTTTCCTTTGATGAATCTGATTTATTTATATCCACCGGTTTAAAATTGGTGGGGATGGGTAATGTTTGAACTGAAGGTAATGTAGTTTTAGATTGAAATGATTGATGGAAAAGGGGTGATAAGGGGCTAACCATATTGGGAGTTAGAGATGCTGATTTGGGAGGTAATGACAGGTATGGTAAATGATAATTTGATGTAATGGGAGCTGTTTTCAATCCCAAGTCAAGATTGAAATGATATGAGGTGGTTGAATTGGGTAATGATGTTTGGGGAGTGGCATCAATGGTTGAATGCAGGAGGGCAAGTGGTCTTGGTCTTCTCTTTGGTTTGAACTGGGTTGATGGTAGTTTAAGTTCGGTGGATGGTGGTACTTGTGGTACTTGTACCTGTGATTGAGGTGCTGTTGGTTGTTGTATTGGTTGGGGAGGTGGTTGTTGTATTGGTTGTGGTGGTGGTTGTTGTATTGGTTGTTGGTGTTGTATTGGTTGTTGTTGGGGAGGTAGTGGAGAATTAGGATATACTAGATAAGGATAAGGATAATAGGGACTATTTGAATTTGGAGGAGATTGTAAATGATGCATATTAGGATACAAGGGAGTCTTTGGTTTTTCAAATGTTTGACCATTAGTAACAACAAATTGTTCATATGCATGTACTGTTTGTTTATGTTGTCTTAGATTATCTAATCTTGAGAAATTTTTCAGGCAGTGAGGGCAGGTGAAAGGTCTTTCACCAGTATGTTTGCGTTTATGACGAGCCAAATGTTCGGAACGAGTGAAGGACATGGAACAATTTGGATAACCAGTGCATTGAAATACTCGACCTTTGGAGGTTCTTTTTTTCAATTTATCCTTTTGTTTGGTCATGGTGGAGTTCTGATCAAGTAATGACATGACCACTGACATAAGAGATATCGGTATAACACTAGAGATGTAACACTAGAGATGTAACAGTAATAAGTAAAGAGTAGAGTAAGTAAAGGATAAAGAGTAATTATGGTTTGTTGTTTTTTTGTTTCTTTTTCTTTTTCTTTTTCTTTTTCTTTTTCTTTTTTTGGTGAGGATATTTTTAGTAAAATAAAAATAATAAAATTGTGTTCCTGTGCCTTTTTTTTCTTTTTTTTTTGGTTTTTTTTTTGTTTTTTATACGTTGACTTTTGGTGCTTTGATTTTCTGGTTACTGATTCATGGATTGTGGTTATATTTATAGTGGCAGGGGATGGTTGTGAGTTACAATTTAACCTTTTGAAATGAATAATAGAAAATACACGAGCAGTTTATTGTTGATGATTTGGTGAAAAGGGAGTGGGATTGTGCTTATGTAATCATCAAATGCTTATGTAATCAATGGTGCTTTTTTACGAGCGTACCTTTTTTGGGAAAAGTGCACGACCATTCAATAACACCCGTACCTCCTCTTTAACTTATACTTATACTTACACTTACACTAATACCTACACTTATACTTACACTTACACTTATACTTATATTTGTTCTTATATTTGTTCTTATATTTGTTCTTATATCTGTATTTGTATTATGTTAACAACAACTATTTGAACTTTGAACGTTATCAATACTGATATCAACCGTTTCTGGTTTATCCTTGGGTTCCACTTGATTAAAATCAGGTAAACATTGGGCGATTTTTTTAAATAATAGTTTCACGTTATGATTTGCTTTGGTTGAAGTTTCAATAATAAATTGAATGTCGAATTCTTTTGATAAATTTTCAGCATCATTCAGACTAACTTGTCGTTTATTATTTAAATCTGATTTATTACCCACCACCACCACAATCACATCATTACCTCGTTCTAATTTAACATCATTGATCCATTTGGTTAAATTATTAAAAGATTTCTTATTTGTTATATCATAACAAATCACCGCCACATGACTATCACGAATATACAGTGGTATTAACAGTCGAAATCGTTCTTGTCCCGCCGTATCCCATAATTGTAATCGAATCGTCTTGTTATCTTCCAAGTACATTGTTTTACTTAAAAAATCAATTCCAATCGTAGCAGCATATTGATCATCAAAAGTATCATACATAAATCGAGTAATTAATGATGTTTTCCCCACTATTGATTGGTTAGTATTATTTATGTCTCGTTGTTTCCTCTGTTGATACATACCACTCTGATCACCAAGAAATACTATCTTGTATTTTCTTAGAATATTTGATTTATCCGGTGTAGTCATTATGATTTAAGTGTTAGTGTATTAGCAAGTATTAGCTTCTTATTAGTGTCTTGTCAATAACTAAAGGTTATTTCTCAAATCAACATAAAAAAACATTGGCTGCTTATGTAATTGCTTATGTCAGCCACCAACAACACCACCAACACCACCAACAACACCAACAACACCAACAACAACAACCAACAACAACCAACAACAACAACCAACAACACAACACTAACACAATAGTAACAGTAGCAGTAAGAATAGCAACAAATGGTAAAGTAACAGTATAATGATAACAATCCATATAGTTATGATTAGGTAAATGCTGCTTACATAAGCAGTCTCAGCGTATAAAACACGGAAAATATCCCAAATATGATGATTTTAATACTTCAAAACTCATCAAGTCAACATGGATGATTCAGAATTAAATGCCATTAGAGCAGCCAGACTTGCTGAGTTACAGAAAAATGCCGGTCAATCATCATCTACCCCTACCCCAACTTCCGAAAATGGTAATATGAAACAATCAATGTTATCCCAAGTATTATCTCATAGTGCTCGTGAACGATTAAGTCGAGTTCGTATAGTTAGACCTGATAGAGCTGATGCAGTTGAAAATTATCTTATTAAATTGATTAGTATGAATTCAATATCTCGTAAATTACAAGAAGATGATATTGTTGAAATCTTAGATGGTATTTCTCGTGATGATCAAAAAAATCAGAATAAAATCGTATTCAATCGTAAACATGATGATGATGATGATGATTTTTTTGATTAACCTTCTCTTTCTTTGAATGATTAATCTGCTATCATTTATCAATATTCCTCAAAAGAAATTTCATAAGACATCCTTATTCATAAGATATCCCTTATTCATAAGGTATTGATATATTCCTCATAGGTATTGATAAGAGGTGCGTATGATTCATATTATCTACTTGGATGACTTCTTACTATCCTGCTTGATTACATTCTGATACATTCTGCATTCTGATACCTTTGTACTCCTCTATTATTGAATTATTTGTACTTTACTTTGTACCCCTATACTCCTTTATAATGAAATTTTACTCGTGTTCTTGTACTACATTTGTATTCCTTACCTTCACTTACACTCGTACTTCTCTACTTATTGATAGTTGTACTTGAGTTCACGATCTTTGTACTACTTGGTAAATCGTTCATTAATCATCCAACCATTTACCTTAACTCTAGTAACGCTCTCCTTCTTCGTCTCATCTTTACATACTTTTCTCCTCTTCTTCCAGTATCTTCTTCGTATCTTTTTTTACCTTCACCAGCACACTTCTCTTCTTATCCTTGTCTCCTTATCTTGTCCCAGTACATACTTCTTCCAGTACCTTCTTCTTCCAGTATCTTCTCCTCTTCTTTTCTTCTCTTCTTATTCTTCTCTTCTTATCTTGTTATTCTTTTCTTGTTATTCTTTTCTTGTTATTTTGTTATTCTTTTCTTCTTATTCTTCTCTTCTTCTTCTCTTCTTATTCTTCTCTCATTCTTCTCTTCTTATTCTTCTCTTCTTATCTTCTTTCAAAAAAGCGCGTCTCGAAAAAACAAAAAAAAAAACACCAAAAAAAAAAAAGAAAACATAAAAACATTTGTTTACAATTGATGGTATACTTCTTCTTTGATTTCAACACCAACAATGACAGATCTAGCGTCACTCTCATCCAATATCCAGGTCATCGTGCGATGTCGGTCTCGGAATCAACGTGAAATAACTGCCAAATCTCCCAATATCATCGATTTACCCCAGGATAGTATCAACAATCCATTAATTACCATCAATCAAGATTCCATCATCAATAGTAAAACTTTTAAAGTTGATCAAGTATTTGGACCTCAGGCTGATCAACAAGTAATTTATGAAAATGTGGCTCATCCACTATTCCAGGATTTTTTAAATGGTTTAAATGTTACCATTCTTGCTTATGGACAAACTGGTACTGGTAAAACTTATACCATGTGTGGTAGTAATGAAAATCAGGGGATAATTCCTCAAATATTGAAAAATTTATTTGATAATGTGGGTGAGGATTTTATGATTAAAATATCATGTATTGAACTTTATAAAGAAGAATTAAATGATTTACTTAATGATGATAATTCAAAATTAAGAATTATTAATGATTCAAATGCTAATATTTTAATTACTAATTTAAAAGAAATTCATATTAATAATGATAAATCAGCTCTTCAATTATTAAATAAATGTCTTCAAAAAAGAAAAATTGCTACTACCAAATTAAATGATGTTTCATCAAGACTGCATACCATATTTACCATTCATCTTTTTAAAAAAATTAATAATACTCATTTTAAATATTCAAAAATGAATTTGGTTGATTTGGCAGGTCTGGAAGATATTAATAAACTGGGAGCATTAAATCAACGGGCTAAAGAAGCTGGTTCAATCAATCAAAGTTTACTTACGTTGGGTAAAGTTATTAATTGTTTAAGTGAAGGTAAGGTTGATCATATACCTTATCGAGATTCAAAATTAACTCGATTATTACAAGATTCAATTGGTGGTAAAACCAAAACTTGTTTAATTGCCACCATTTCACCGGCAAAAATTAATTCTCAAGAAACGTTGTCAACTTTAAATTATGCTTCCAAGGCTAAAAATATTCGTAATATACCTCAAATTGGTCAAGATAGTGATGTTATATTGAAAAAAATATTAATTCAAGATTTATCAAAAGAAATTATAAAATTAAATAAAGATTTACTTGCTAATAAGGATAAGGAACCAGGTATTAAAATGAGTATTGAAAATTATCAAGATTATCAAAAATCAATTATAAATTATCAGGGTGAATTAAAGGAAAAAAATGATCAAATAAATCAATTAAATTTAAAATTAAATAATCAACAAGATCAAATCAAACAGTTAGGTATTAAATGTGATGATTATGAACGAACAACAAAGGCATTACAACAACAAAATACTCAAAATTTAAATCATATAAATGATTTAAATAATCAATTTTCAAAATTAAATGAAAAATATCAATTACAAAATACCCAATTAACTAAAATTATTAATTCAAATTTAAATGATATTTCAACTCTGATTGATAATTTAATGAATCAAACATCAAATCATTTGGATACTTTCCCACAATTTTATCAAGATGAATTAATTAACTTAAAAAATACTTTGAATAATAATGAAATTATTATCAATAATCAAATTACAAATTCATTTAATGATATTAAATCTTATCTAACCCAAAATATTTTATTTGATAAAATAAATCAAGATGTTCAAAATTCACGTCATGAAATTAAATCAAATTTAAAAATATTAAAATCATCTCAAGATCAATTTACAAACTTTATTGAATCAAATCATCTTATCAATGATTCTGAAAATCAAAAATTAATTCAAAATTATATTACCAATCAATTAAGTATGAATGAAGTATCAAAACAAAAAATTTTAAAACAAGTGATTAGATTAATTGATGATTCATATCTGGAAAATAATCAATCTTTACAATCATCCATAAATCAATTTTCAAATAATTTCATTGATGCTAATAAATCTAAAATCTCAATTTTGAATAATGATTGGACCAATCACTTTAATTCAATTTATGATAAAATCATCAATCAATCATCTCATGATGATTTTAAAAATTTTGAAGCTGATCATATAAAACTGATAACTCAAATGACTCACTTGATTGTAAATCATTATAATAAATTAATTAATCCCGTTATGAGTCAACATACCGATCAAATTATAGAACATGATTTAATTAAACAAATTCCAATTAAAATTGATTCAATCACAAAATTATTAAAGGATCATGATAAATTAACTAAAAAAGATCTTATTCATATAAGTGAAGATTTATCTAAACTTCAACTGTCGGTAAATGAACTTTCAAATTTCATATCACCAGTTAAAGAATCAAGATTGGTAAGATCTCCCATTAGACCTCAATCAAGATCTCTGTCTAGATCACCCACCCGACCTTCGTCTAGATCACCTACAAGACCTACATCGAGATCACCCACCAGACCTCCGTCAAGAACAGCTATTTCACCTTCAAGACCACCTATTTCACCTTCAAAAACAGCTATATCAAGACCACCCATATCAAGACCACCATCAGGATCAGCAGTCTCAGTATCAACATCACCATCAAGATTAACAAAACGACCCAATCCCAAAACATCAGAACCATCACATGATCGTAAACCATCACTTCTGAAATCAAGAATCCCTCAATTGTCTCATACCACCAGCGCCGATAAAGAAAATTTCATTTTCAAAAGAAGGAGAACTTGATGTTCTCTACACATATAGTTCTTGTTTGTATTATATAAAGCTTATCATTATATTTTTCTTGTAGCAAAAAAAAATCCAAACCCCTCAAAAAAAAAGAAATAAAAGGAGAAAAAAGAACGGAACCGAAATAACAGCACACAAAAATTAGCCAACACCAGCAACAACACCAACACCAACAACACCAACAACACCAACGCCAACACACCAACGCCAACACACCAACGCCAACACAACAACTCCAACGTAATCAGTGACAGACCTCACTACATCAGCAATGGATCCAGTCAAGGTAAAAAGGTACTTTTTATTGTACTCCATAATTTCAATTGCATCATTATCATGGTCCGTTTATCATTCATTACGAATCACCACCAATTTTTTATCACTAGTAAGTGAATTAACCGATGGTTATAAATTATCAATCATGGTTAATTTTCTATCATTTGTGTTTTTTTTAATTGGTAAGATTTTACAAGTTTTAATATTTGGAGAATTAAGAATTATTGAAAGTGAACATATTTTTGATCAATTACCCATGTTAGTTATCAATCTTTTATTGGTGGTTAGTACCGATGATAATATAATTTTTAATTGTTTCTTACTTCATATTACCATCTTATCAAAAATGTTTCATATTGTTCTAATGGATAGAATTGAATTCATTCATATAAAGGTGGTTAATACTCCCAATGATCAATTCTTTACACCTAAATTGATCTTGACACGATTTCTAACCAGTTTATACTTTTGGTTGATTTCATTTAGTACAATATTTGATCTTCTTATTGCTAAATTTTTGGCATATGATGTTTTCCAAGGAGTCAACTCGGTGGCTTGTTTACTCATTGGTTTCCATTTTGCCATTCAAGGAGTTGAAGGATTTACTTATTATGCTAAATTGATTCTAAATATTTTTGAACTTGTTTATTATCGAGCTCATAATGATTTCGAGGAAGAATTGGATGATCTTAGTGATGATGATGATGATGATGATTTTGAACGCGTTTGGGAAAATAAACCTTATTATAGTAAAAGTATCGATATTTTATCATCATCTTTGAAAGTTATTTCATATCTTGGTTTCATATACCTTTTAACTTTCCATTCATCATCATCATTCCCTATTTCAATGATTCAAGGTACTTACTCATCAATCAAACTGACCATTACCGAAATCAAACAATTACGCTCCTTTATCGAATCAACCAAACAATTAAATAGTCAGTTGAAAAATGCCACCTTGGAAGATTTACAACAATCAGAAAACTTATGTATTATTTGTCGTGAAGATATGCATTCAATCGAAGATTATGAAATCAATCATCGTAAACCTTTACCAATGAGAAAATACCCTAAAAAATTAAGGTGTAATCATATTCTTCATATGGGTTGCTTGAAAGATTGGTTGGAAAGGTCAGAACAATGTCCCTTGTGCAGAGGTAACGTGTTTGCCAATGAACAAGAACAACAAGAACAACAACGTCAACAACAACAACAAGATGATCAACAACAACAAGAACAACAAGAACAACAAGAAGAAGAAATACCAAGAGCAATGCCTACGGTTGCTCCAACTCCTACACGAATACTTGATGAATTTAATATACCCGCAGGTCCACCATCTGCTTCACCATCACCAGCACAATCTGAATTTATCGTACGAATTCCTCATCATGCTTTTATTCCACCTGATTGGACCGCACTCCCACTATCGACAATAAATAATGAATATCGAGTAAAACTTGCCAAAAATGTATCGGCATCTTTGCAAATTCTTGATAACCGAGATGATATACCCAATAACGAACCCCAATGATTTAACGATTAATATACAAATTTTTATTTACTATGTACAATGTAAGTTTACTCAAAAAAAATCAAAATCAAAGTCATTTTGATCCGATTTATTATCCTCTTCACTATTATTTGATTCATTTCGAGCCTCTTCAATATTCGATTCTTGATTATCATGCTTTTCAGTAATGTCATTTGTATTATTAAATGTGATAGAACCAGCTGTCACAAATTCAGTATCTGAATTACCTTCTTCAGATTCATCATCAAAATTATTTTCTACTTTGACATTGACTCCATCAATGAGTTCTTGTAATTGATCATGTAATAAATCTTTGGGATATTCAAAATTATATTCTTCACATGACTCTAATAATTTGATTGCTTCTTTATACTTTTCATTAATAAGATTCATAATCGAAGATTTACTATTCAAATTTAATGAGTCAAGACCATAATTGAAATCTTCCCGTTCTTCTTTTTCTTCATCATCAATATTTAACATTCCATCAATGTTTTGATACTTATGTACTAATCTTCTAATTTGTGCCATATTACATAATGCCTTGACAAAATAAAATGCCCCATCAACATTAAAAGGAGGTTGTAAAAGCATATCATCAAGCTTTTCAATCAATTTTACAAATTGTTTATGAAACATTAATGACCATAAAGCAGTAATCACAAATAATGCACTATGATTCTTTGAACCCGATTTCCACATGGGGGCTTTATTGGGAGATCTTCGACTTCTAAAAAATCTCCAAAAATTACTCTTGGAACCAATATGGAAAGATAATAACCAATCAAAAAATTTTTCTTGTTTAAAAATTGACATTGATTCAATTTTATCCTTCTTTGATAAAATTTCAATACCAAGAGGCCATATACTTCTAACATCAAGTTGAGCTGATCTTAAAAGTACACAAAATGTATCATAAGCAATATCCCATTTTTTCCTTAATACATTGATATGTAAAAGTTTATAAACATTTTCAATATGTTGTCTAGGCATACTACCATTTAAAATAAATGGAGTTGGATTACTATCTCCTGAATATACAGGTAAAACTTCAAATCCCCTTGTTTTTATGGCAATATTGGTTCTGACCCAACCAGCAGAGGCACCAACACCATTAATTATATCTCTACTTTGTCTCACTATATTAATATCTTTTCCATTGGTTGATTCATCATCTTCTTCGTTATCACTAGTTTCATCTTCATGATCACTTTCATTATTATCACTTGATTCATCACTACTATCAGATTCACTCTCATCACTTTCACCCCCAAACACATATGTTTTCTCCTTTTTAACACGAATGGGTTTGTCTGATTTTTTATCCTCATCAAGAGGAAGGGTTTTCAATAATGATTTTTCAACTTCGGGCATAAATTCATGTTGAATTAAATTATCTTCATCCTCATCACCATCACCATGCCATAATTCATAAGTATCCTGAGTCTTAAATTCCTTCAATTTTAACTGAGCCTGGATTTTTCGAAGTAAAACTTTTTGAGAATATTTAGTCTTGATAATCTTCTTTTGATTTTCGGTCAAACTCTTTGAATTGATAAGGTGATTATACGTTCGTAATTGAATAAATTCTTGTAAAAGAAGATGCGTGGCCTTGTATTTATTTCTTTTTGAAGGAAGAATCACAAATTCGGTAGTTAATTCTTCAAACATTTTGCTAGTAACGAATTGGCCCTTGATTGACTTGTGGAGATGGATTGAATTTTTGTTTTACGATGATGCGTCTATGAGAAAAAAAAAAAATAAAAAAAAAAAAAAATTGCACTTGGTATTATATTACATGATTTACAAGTGATAAATTACAATAAATGTTTGTTTATTTCCCAATTCGATAAACCTATATACAGAGATCGAAAGACCTTAAATGAATCGAGATAATAAAGAGTAAGAGAATTTAAAATATATGATAATAGACTATCGACAAGGAAAAAAAAAAGGATTTTGATATGTAAGAATTGAATTTGATCTTGTCAAGTGATGGAATTTATGTACTTAGAATCCCATACCTGGCATACCACCAGCTGGTGGAGGAGCTGGAGGACCAGCTGGTTGAGGAGCATCAACAATGGCACATTCAGTAGTGGCCAATAAGGAAGCAACACCACTGGCATCAACCAAACCATTCTTAACAACCTTGAAAGGATCAATGATACCGGCAGCAATCATATCAGCAAAGACACCTTTAGAGGAGTCATAACCCTTGTTAAATTCAGGTTCATCATAAATCTTACCCACGATAACAGCACCTTCTTCACCAGCATTTTCAATAATTCTTCTAGCTGGTTTGGTAATGGCAGATTTAATAATTTCAACACCCAATTTTTGATCAAAGTTTTCGGCAGCAGCAGCAACTTGATCCAAAATTTTAGAGGCCTTGATTAAAGCGGTACCACCACCTGGTAAGATACCTTCTTCAACGGCAGCTCTGGTGGCATTTAAGGCATCATCATATCTATCCTTCTTTTCACTAACTTCAACTTCAGAAGCACCCCCAACCTTAACAACGGCAACACCACCGGATAATTTAGCCAATCTTTCTTGAATTTTTTCTCTTTCATATTCAGAAGTTTGAGGATCATCAATGGCAGTTCTAATTTGATCACATCTAGCTTGAATGTTTTCTTTAGAACCTTCACCGTTTAACATAACGGTATCTTCCTTGGTAATAGTAACAGAACCACAAGAACCCAACAAGTCCAAGGTGGCATTTTCTGGTTTCAAATCCAATTCTTCGGTGAAAACGGTACCACCAGAAAGAATGGCAATATCACCCAAAGTATTCTTTCTATTGTCACCGAAACCTGGGGCCTTAACGGCACAAACTTGAACTTGACCTCTTAATTTATTTAAGATACAAGCAGCCAAGGCTTCACCATCAATATCTTCAGCCAAGATCAATAATGGTCTTCTGGTTTGATTAGCTAATTCCAAACATGGTAAAATATCTTGAATGGATGATAATTTCTTTTCGGATAATAAAATCATGGGGTTTTCAAATTCAACCTTACCGGATTTGGTGTTGGTGATAAAGTATGGAGAAATGAAACCACGATCAAATTTCATACCTTCAGTAACTTGTAATTCATCTTCCAAAGTCTTACCTTCTTTAACGGTAATAACACCTTCCTTACCAACTTTTTCCATTGCAGAAGCCAACAAGTTACCAATGTGATGATCACCATTGGCAGAGATGGTGGCAACTTGAGCAATTTCTTCAGAAGTGGTGATTTCCTTCTTGTTTTCTTGTAAGAATTTAACAACGGCTTCAACGGCAGCTTGAGAACCTCTTCTTAAATCCATTGGGTTACAACCAGCAGCCACGTTTTTAACGGATTCGGTAAAGATAGATCTACCCAAGACAGTAGCAGAAGTAGTACCATCACCAGCAGATTCATTGGTTTTGGAGGCAACTTCTTGTAATAATTTGGCACCCATGTCTTCGAATTTATCTTGTAAAGTAATTGATCTGGCAACAGTAACACCATCCTTGGTGATTTTAGGAGAGCCAAATTGTTGCTCAATCAAAACATTTCTACCCTTTGGACCCAAAGTAACGGAAACAGCATCGGCTAAAGTGTTGACACCCTTTAATAAGGCAGCTCTACCTTCAACGCCAAATTTCAATTCCTTGTGGGAATAGTTACGAGCTAAAGAAACAGAAGTCTTTCTGATGGATGGACGGATGGATCTCAACATTTTGATATGTGATTGATCTTTAAGTTGGGATAAGATCTCAAGTGAACGGAAGAAGGGTTTATCAAAAAATCAAAAAAAATGGGGAAAACAGGAAAAAAAAAAAAAAAAAAAAAAGAAAAGAATTGGTCGATTTATGGCGGATGGATGGAGTTTATATACTTTATTATGTAAGCAGAATCCAGTGGAAAATTTTCATTTTGTTTGGTGGAAATTTTCCAGAAAGTTCCAGTGCACGTGACCTTTGGGGAATTTTTTTTTTGTTTTTTGGTGTCTGGGTGTTTTGTTTTGCTGCCAAAAATAAAAGTGTTGCATTATTCCTTAATTGATATAGAAACTATTGAAAAGACACATGAAGGAGAGGAGAAAGTTGCATGGAGTATGGAGTAGTTATCACGTTGTTTTTTGAACTTTCAAAGGGCCAGGAAGCTGATCAAGCAACTAGCTACATTGACTGGTTATGGACGGGAGTCCCAAGCTAACTAAAACTCTGTTATATAGAGGGTCCTTTTCACAAAATCCTCTTTACTGTCTTCGAAGTCTTTTAAGAAGAAAAGATGATTTTTTTTGGATTTTTTCTATTTCCTAGACTATATAGCACATTGAGTTTGTTTTTTGGTAGACTTCACCTAATTTTGCAGCAAAAATTCAAAAAAAGTAGTATTTTCTGTAAAAAGCAAATTTATCTAATCAACCTCCCTAAGCACAACCACTTGCTTACCTGAATAAAGAATACTATTAGATGAACAGTAGAAGTCTAATAGA
Organism: Hyphopichia pseudoburtonii; assembly: GCA_003856775.1. Taxonomy (NCBI): domain Eukaryota; kingdom Fungi; phylum Ascomycota; class Pichiomycetes; order Serinales; family Debaryomycetaceae; genus Hyphopichia; species Hyphopichia pseudoburtonii. Next base: position 797,860 of record CP024758.1, read on the forward strand.
AGTCTACTCTCGGAAAGAAGAAAAAGAAAAAAAAAAAATAGAAAAGGGGGCTAGCTTCAGACTGCTTGAGTTTGAGTTTCAGTTGTTGTCAATTGAAATAAAACGCTCCGTATTCTTATGCTGTTAATTTTATTATTTATTCTACTATACTCAATGTGCATAACCTAATGTTCATGTCTTGGTATAGATTCACATCATCGATAGAAAAACGGTAAACATCATCTACTGATATTCGAGACATCAGAACATATCACTTAACATATCAGGAACCATACTATAATAATATACTAAATAGTCCATCACTCACTTCATATCTACGCATCTGTTACTCACGAGAGTGATTTTTCATCTACCGTTCATGTTATCGGCGGTTTTGTAAACTCCGCAAAAAAGACAAAAAAAAAAGAAAAAAAAATTAGCCGCGAAAGAATTAAAATTTGGTACAATTGTAAACTCAAATAATTGTTTCAACTAAATTCAAAAAAAATTAGACGCTTACTTCTTTCACATTCAACAAGTCAAAAAGATATATTCAGGCTCACGACTTCCAAGTGAATTCTAATACAAGAGCCTAGATTGCATTGATGGAAAGGCAACGCAGAATACGTCTGGTTAATAGCCCGGCTACGCCGTCGCCTCGTTTTCGTGAAGGAGGGCCCTTAAGTTTTCTTAACGAAGATGCGAATTCGATGGACAACAATTCACTGGCCGATGCACCTCTGGTGTATAACCCGGCTACCCCGTCGCCTCGTTTCCGTGAAGGAGGGTCGCTAAGTTTTTTTAACGAGGATGAGGATCCATTAGCCAATGCACATCTGGTACTCAACTCTCCTACGTATTCTCCAGCAAATTTCTTTCATTCAGAAGCAATAAGGAATCGAAGGGCCTCCCCGCCGGCACGGAAGCGAAGATATTACGTTGGAATACAAGAGATTCTCGACAATAATGAAAATTCGATGGACAACAATTCACTGGCCAATGTATATCTGATATCAAGCTCTCCTACTTACTCTTCAGCAAATGTCTTTCATTTGAATGCAAGAACGAATCGAACGGCCTCCCCGCCGGCACGGAAGCGAAGATATTACGTTGGAATACAAGAGATTCTCGACAATAATGAAAATTCGATGGACAACAATTCACTGGCCAATGTATATCTGGTATCAAGCTCCCCTACTTACTCTTCTGCAATTATCTTTCATTCGGAAGCAAGAACGAATCGAACGGCCTCCCCACCGGCACGGAAGCGAAGATATTACGTTAGAACGTAAGAGATTCTCGATGATAATGAAAATTCGATGGACAACAATACACTGGCCAATGCACATCTGGTATCCAACTCTCCTACGTTGGTTTTGAACCAAGACCAAAATCAGAGTATTCCATTGGAAAGAAACTATGGTTGGCTAAGCAGCAAGAACTTCACACTGTCTGACGGTTAACTATAGGAATGCAATTTTGCATAATTAGTAATATTCTGATCATAACGCAGCCTTTAGTTGCACAATATATATGTCTTTATAACTTAATTCGTTTCAATATGTAGGCATGTCGTATCGAGTGGAAGGTAAGAACGAGAACCAGATTGTGCTGCAAGATTTTAGCATATACCTGGGTAAGTATATTGCAGGGCAGGTATTTACACTTGTCCAGTGTGAAAGATAGGTAGGGCTCAATTTCCCTAACGATAAGAGAGAAGAGAATACAATTATTAAAATTGGTAATTCATTTCTCTTAAACTGTCACCTGATCCGTTACTATCACTCACTACCATACCGAGGTGATTGTCGATCTTGGAACAAGCAGCACATATCATTGGGTATTATCCAAAACAATATCTATTGTCGTATCGAGCTGTCGAATTTTTGATGCCTCAAGGTTTCTCCTTCATATATATTAGCATCTATTGGATTGTAAAGCACTGGGATTTCATATTGATTGTCAAATTCATGGTGTTAACTAGACTTTATTCTCTAAATTGTATTTCTTCTATGTTCACTTTGCTCATATTATATGAACTTCGACATGGACCGAAGAAAATAAATTTATACAAGAATGATACTGATGTGAATGGCACAAAATGGATGATGAAATAGCGGAAATATTTCAAAATCATGCTGCAGAAATAAATTCGTAAGTTGAATAATTACAAATTGAGGATGTACGGAGGTGCAGCAAATTCTTCACCAGAATATGAAAAATAAAATACCAAAACCACCTTTCTTAGAAATCATAAATACCCCAACCAAAGTAAGGTTTTCTAGATTGTGAACACGTGAGGGCTACCAAACTAGAAAGAACGCCGATAGTGAGAGTAAGATTCTATTCAAGCTTATGTCCCAAAGCCGTAGATAATGACAATATGAACAAAACCCAGCCCTTGTTGATGAATCATCAAACGAAGACGACAGGTGTCTGAAATGTTCCTGAACAAATAGAATGCCTCCAAAAACATTTATGGCAAACATGCGAAAAGAAGGTATCGCGATAAGAGAATCTCAAGTAAACAATCAAGATATTCATTAGGCACAGCTTAATAACTTCATTGGCTACGGAAAATATTACGCTTGTCGCGAGGGTTAAAATGTACCTGCCTTGATAGAATTTTGACATGTCAATAATATCTTGCGTTACACACCTAGCTCCATCATTTTTTACACCCATTTTGATGCATGTTGTCCTGTAGCTAGCGGCCCAAAGGGACTGAAAATTACACGAGCCGAGTCTCCCAACCGATGGACTAGTGTTGAAACTAGTTGTACAATCAATTAGTCAACATATAACTAACTTCGAATGAAGGTACTTGCTTCAGCGTCAACCTACCTTGTTTCTACCTTCTATTCTACCAAATGAACATCCAATTGGTCCATATGTCCTTTGTTATTTCTGAAGCACCCTGCCATTCAAGAATCATCTGGAATAAAAAAAGAATGATGGAAAAAAAAAAACGTTTCAACTCCTTGGCTCTTTCTTTCTTAGAAATGAAGGTCCTCCCTGCAACTGTCACCATAGTAAGTCTCATTGTACTAGCTATTTACACTTCATTTGTTAAAGAAGGATTTTTGCTTATTTCTCATAATTTTTGCATCATAAATTGTGCTCTTTGTCTTTTTCTCTTTTTTTTTTGTCGCGCTTCGTAAATAAAAAGCAAAAACAAAAAAAAGATTGCAGCCGCGGGTAAAAAGCGTGTGGTAAAAGTGGTCAAAGTGTTAGTTTTGTTGATCTAGTACTCCTACTTAGACTAAAGCAAAGTTACTGTGCCACTCATTGAATTTCGGATACCTCATTAAGTAAATTCATATATCATATCATTACAGCTTTTATTTAGGCTAAATTTGGTGCACGTATCCTCTAAAGAAAAGTAGACGCAGATTCATCACCATGACACCAAATCTAGCAAAACCAGCAAGTCTGAATTCAACTCTGGCTAACTCTGCTGACAGCGAAGATAAATTGACAAGGGGAGGTAGCTCAGCTAACAGCAGGATGAATCCATGGACGAGAACGAGGATGGGTAGCTCAGCTAACAATAAATCTTATCCAATGGCGAGGGTAGATAGCTCCAAGTCATCACATTCAACTTCCAAAGGTCCTGCGAAGAGAACTCTGGACTATGCAATCGGGTATTTTTCAAAAAAAGTTGTGTCTCAATGTTCGCCTAAACCTCTTGATACGCCAAGCATGGCTTTGAATTATCAAAACAGAACAAATCAACAAGAGAGTCAGGATTCGAGCTCATTATCCAAAACACAGCTGGTCCCATTGAAAATTGAAGCTAATGCAGATCGTCCCGCCAGCGTCGCCTCCGAGGAAGAAAGCGTTGGAGGTCTAAGCCAGGTTTCTCTTACAGAAGTTTATAGGCAACTTTTTTCCAACGGTGGGGGCCTCTTTGAAACAACTAATGTACTGGAATGGCACAATATATCTTCTCTTGCTGCGGTTAAAAGTCAATCCTCCAAGACTCAAATCGGGGAAAAAGTACTGGCGGACAAGCAACAAGAGGTTCAGGACTCGACCTTACTGTCTAAAACACAACTGAAACCACTGAAAGAGGATAACGACAATGCAGATCGTCCCGCCAGCGTCGCCTCCGAGGAAGAAAGCGTTGGAGGTCTAAGCCAAGTTTCTCTTACCGAAGTTTATAGACAACTTTATCCCAACGGTGGAAGGCCTCCTTTCTGTTTTGAAAATTGTTAAATTCAAGGCGAAAAAAAGAAATTTTAAACCTCTACTATCGAAACAAATACAACTTTCGCGGAGCAGGGTTGGCCAGCTGATCAAGAAGTTAATGAAGATTTCGGTCTGAAAACTTCGAAGCGATAATTTTAGCTTGAATATATACTAGGTGCTTTCAATTTATATAGAATTAATAAAATATAGTACTTGTCAAAGAATAATGGTAAATGATTTATTAAGTTCCCCAATCAAGAAGATTCCAACCACTCAGATGTTGTCCAAAGATCAAGATGAAAGTAATTATGTAGTGAATCAGTAAATTTAGGTATAGCCTTTACAGCATGAATGTTATTTATGAAAAGATTCTGTATTGTAAGTTAATTAGCTACTATCATTATATAAACAGCTATACTGCTAGTGCAAGTTTAATTTGGAGACAACAGGAAGTAAACTTTCAATCTCCCACTAAGTGACTTGTTGAAGCCCGAATAATAAACTTCGTTGTTGTAGCTTGATTATTTTATAATTGATTATATTCAGTATCTAATGATAAAGAAATGAGAAAATTCAATAAAATCAAAATTACATCTGGAACCACGAATCATTTTGGGCAGCCATTGATTGTTTATGTCCAGTATTCTTGTCCAAGCGACAATGCAGAAAAGTCACATTCTCAGTTTCGCTCACCAGCCATAACATTGATTGTATAGATCAATATCACAGAACACTTATAAGCTAGAAGTATACAAAACAAACTTTTGCACTTCCAAAGTGCCCGCAAATTTTGTATACTTTAACAAAACATTCGTTTTTGTAAACTCTGCAAAAAAAAAAATACAAAAAAAAACTTGCAACCGCGCAAGTATATAAGTAAGGAATCCCCATTTTAAAAGTCTAACTTTTAATCCACCTCTTTCCTTCAGCTGAGATCAAAGCAAAACACTTGAACAAATTCTTGTTGCAGAAAGAAACAAAGCCACCATTCATATCTTTTTATCGAAGAACGGGTATTTTGGTACACGCTCCGACTAAAGAAAGATAGGCGCCGATTCAACAGTTAACAACAGACTACCATGGTATATTCTATGCCAATCGAAGAAGAACAAGAAAATTTGGAGCCAGAGCATGAATTGATAAACTACCATACACCTGGTGCAGAGCTCAACTGGACTTCAACAACCTCTGACAGCACCTACACCGAAGATGGACGAAGCATCCAATTTCAAAGGAGAAGTGTGCGCCACGAAATTTCAGCGGTGTCCAGAAATTCTAGGGGCAGCTCATCTATTACCCCAAGAAGTTTAACTAGGATTCCATTAATTAGCAGCTCATCACCTCTTGCTCCTAGAGCGCTTGGAAACAGAGCTTCTCGGGTGGCCAGAAATACTGAAATTAATTCATCCCCTCTTGTGACTGTTTCCACAACTAGATTCATTGAAAGTTCAGAGACTTTTACTTCTAGCAGCCCACCAGCTCTTGCCATGAGGGATTTAGATTTTATATCTGAAGCCATCAGAAATTCTCAAGTCAACCTGGATACTGGTGTTAGCCCATTTCTTACCCCAAGAAGTTTAACTAGGAATCCATTACTCAGCTTCTCACCCTCTTTTGCTCTGCAAGTAGGAACGATGCCTAGAAACAGAATTTGTCAGGAGGCCACAAATACTGAAATTCATTCATCCCCTTATGCTGTGAGATCAGAACCACCTTCCATAACTAGAGAGCTCAGACCTTCTCAGATTCCCATGAATACAACAGGATCAGCATCTAGAAATAGAGTCCAAAAACCTTCTCAGGTCGTCACGAATGCTAGGGGTAACTCATCCCGTCTTGCTCTGAGAGTAGGAAATTCCACCAAAAATAAAGCCCCCAGAACACATAGAGCGGCTCGGAACAACAGAGAATCTTCAGTCTTTCCTGACTCAGATTCGTTTATATTGATCGAAGACATACCTTCTTCATCAAGAAAGCCCGTTAGTGATTGAATATATAGGCTGAAAAAATAGCTTTTTAGTTGTCGTAAAATTAGTGATTGGCCATAGCGTAGCCTTTAGTTCTACTATATATACGTCTTTATTACTTATTCTGTTTCAATATGTAGGTATGTAGTACCGAGGGGAAGGTAGGAAGGAAAACAAGATTGTGTTGCAAAATTCTAGCATATACCTGGTTAAGTCTATTGCAAGGCAGGTATTCACTCAAAGTTCGCTTCATGAAATTTCCCCCAAGAGATGATTATGTGTGTTATTTCATGAACTTATTGTGGTTTGTATACTGTAGCTTGATTCTTCAAAATGTCAAGAAATGGGAAGAGGAAGAAGAGAAAGCAAGAGTCGGAATGATTCATTTTTTTCTTGAAGCTTTGTAAGATGTTACCTGATCCTATGCTATCAATCTCACGCCAATACCAGGGTGTGCAATTTCTAATCGTTATCTTGGAACAAACAACACATGCGATTGGATGTGAATCAAAGCAATAGCCACTTTCATACCAATCTGTGTCTGTTTTTTACACTTCAAGGCTTCCCCCTGATATATGTTAGATATTATCGAATTATTGGGTAAGCGGACTTCATATTGATTTTCATGAATATGCTTGAAGTGTGTTAACTAAACCACATGTTTCAGATTGAAGTTCTTCTATGCTCTCCTCGTTTATGCTACAAAAGCTCCATATGGACCGAAGCAACCAAATTTAAACAAGAATGATATTGCTTGGAGCGGCAAATGATGAATGATATTATATAAATTTTGTGACCGATACCGAGATCAGGTCCTTTTCATTTTTGCAGCTTTTTTTTTTCGTTGTCAAACTATAGTACTACTTTGGACTAAAAACTTAGAATTAAAATGGAAAGGGATTGAAGGAAGGAGAAGAGAACATTTGCAGCCTAGTTTAACCATACTGTCTTGAAATGTTCCCATTGCTTTCATCGTCTTTGTTTTGCCTTCAGTTTGCCGCTCTCGTAGAATACCGGCTGAATACAATTCCCTAATTTTGTGTCATTCAATTTTATTTTTAGCGTTTTGACATCTGAAGTTACGTGAACAATAAATTTACGAACTTCAACAAATTAAAATCGACACCACAACCAAATTACAGAGATCTTTCAATGGTGTCTCACCAGATACGGTCAAGTCGATCAATTCTTCTTGCTCTGGATTCATTATGCTATCTTTTTGATCTCTTTTTTATGTTTTTTTTTGCTTTAATTTCATTTCTTCATCTCGCCGTTCGTAAACGAATAATAATTATGAATTTTGTGTCAGATAATTTATTTTTCAACTAGTTATTTCTTTTTTTTTTCTTTTTTTTTTTCTTATAAACAGATGAATTGTCTATCTAGAAATATGGAGGGAACTTCTTAACCTCAGAATCCCTCACTGTATCTGAAAGGTTGAAAGATATACAAATAGACTAGTTATGCTCTGGCTTGTCATTATATTTCATTTCCTCAGATTGGTCCAATGCTTTGGAGGAGTGCTTCCCTTGGACCTTTCCAATGGAGTATCATGCTTCCCCGTGCTGTATGATGGAACTCATCCGTCAAGTATCAAAATATTCATGAATGAAGACCCCAACGAGGAGATGAAAATTGAAATTGTGAGAAGCACCAACAAATCGATTAACCTTCATATGATCAGAGGTGCGAAACATCGCTGGCTTCATTACATTCATTTGAGTGACATATTAGATGAAATTCCTAGCCATAGTGAATTGGTTGGATATGGTGTGATTGAACTGAAACAACTGGTTATCAAAGTAGACGTGACCACATGGGATATATATTGTGCTTCCGTACAGGGAACTAAGCTACCCGCCAATTTATCACCGGCTCCGCTTATTGAAGTTGTTAATTCGAGTGGATTGTTACCTAACATCCGATATGAAGGCAAGAAACGCGAGCAGTGGTTGACATTGTTCAAGATTATCCTTATGATCTGCCTTATAGTCAGAGTGAAGAATAAATTACATGGGAAAACGGTGACGCATCTGTTTATCAAGTATGTTTTGGCACCTCAGATTATCCTTAAACTTTTAATGATATTATTCTTTCATATTGAGAATCGTATTTCATATAGTAATAATCCGAGCTATATTTTACACCACATGGACTACATTTTGTCCTTCGCCGCTAAAATTTCCCACAAAACATTACCATTTGGTACATTACTCTGGTGTATGGGTTATGGATCAATATATGGGATCAGTGAAGACGGTCAGAGTGAATTAACGCCCCTTCCCAAGGCTTCACGAAAATTAGCTTTGAAATTGCTTACAGCAGACCTAGCTCTCATATGTTTTGCAGAGAATGCCTTCACCAAAAAACCAGCGTATCAATACACTGATTATGTGGCTGAAGATATTATGATTCGGAATGATATAGAGATCAGCTTCCTGATTTCATTATTGGTTTTTGTTGGTACAAAGATTGTTTTCTTTTTATATTTATACTTCAGCGTTAAACACTACTTGAGGACTCGGCCACTTATAAGTCAAGGTGTTGTTTTATTGGAAAAGCCATCAGTGAAACCAGCCATGACCGAAACTTATACTCTCCTTTTGATTTTGTCCCCATTGATTATAATGGTGATTACCATGTTTGGACTTGGGTTTTTACAATTTGCACCTTCCGCCTTGTGGGAACCTTCCCTCCAGTTTATGCTGGCCATGCTCGAGCCCGATTTTTCAATCTTCTTGACTTTTCTTTGGATCATCTTTGTGAGAAGTAGACCTAACTATGCTAAAAAAGCTGTTTAATGCCATCAAAAAAAAAAAAAAAAAAAAAAAAAAACAGAACAATTACAATTTTCCTCTTGACTTTCGTGACCCCCCTGTATATAGTGAACACATCACGCTTGTTCGAATATATACTTAGGCTGAACTTGGCCCCTTGCTTATAAATCATAGTATTCTTACTTCATCGAAACAATTATTTCTTCGTCAGAGTTTAAAGTATGAGAGAGCGCTCTTATCAAGATCTAAATTAAATTGGATCATTTACATTATAGCGGGCTGGATTCATATAGTATAGCACATCTCGTGGTAAAACACAAGATATTTGATAGCCATACATAACATCATCTTTGATGGTGTCTTCTGTTTTCAGGATTAGCCTCCTCGAAAAAATATTTTATGTCGAAGCATTTCTGTATTAAATTGCAAGCGTTTTCATAATTCTCGTTCGGTTTGATAATTTGAAGTCATCGACTAAAGAATAGAAAGAGATTCCACTAGGGGTGAAATTACTCCAGGAAAAAAATGGTCCTTTCCGTCTCTGTAGTTGCTTCAATGTATTGTACTTGATAGTCTTTTACTTTCACTAAGACTCTACAACACTGACGCACATTTTTCTTGCTAACCGTTGTATTGAATTTGCAAATCTCGGAAGCAAGTACCGAAAGTACTTGAATGTTGAAAATTTCATAAAAAAGATAGTCAGACTCCCACGGTAACCCATCACAACGACTCCTTCGGCCCATTTATGATCTTACCCCTTTGCGCTGCATCATGTTGCGTCGTTGATCAGTGTTGGACAACACAGTTCCGTAGCAAAAAGAAAAGCCATAGTGCGAATCTCGATCACTAAATTTGCAGTTAAAAAACAAACAAGAAGACTAAGGAGAAAAAAAAAAAAAAAATAAAAAAAGGGAGCAAAAAATGAAAAACTGTGGAGTCCATTAAAATGTTGATCTGAGATCAACATATATAAGCAGTAGGGACCAAAAAAATAGAAGATAGAGGACTATGGATGATTCTGATGCGATCTCTTTACAGAGCATTATGTCTGACGAATCTCGTCGTTTATTACAAGATGCAGAAAACATCACAATCAAGAAGAAGCCGAGCATTATCAATTCAATTGAAATTGATGAGGATGATGAATTAGAAGATGAACAACGTTATATTAATAAACTTGATCTATCACTTACAGTAGCACTGTGTCTCTCCTACTTTGCCAAAAATTTAATTCAATCAAGTATTTTGGTATCTTATGTCAATGGTATGGATAGTTATTTTGAAATGGATCACAATCAATATAATTATTTATTATCAATTTGGACGGTGGGGTATTTTATGGGTCAATTCCCCAGTCATTATATAATCCCACGAGTTAATTTACGATGGTTTTTGGGATGCTTACAATTATCATGGTGTTTTATACTGATTTGTCAATATTATGTTACATCATTGAATCAATTATATTTAATTCGATTTGTATTGGCATTATGTCAGGCACCACTATTCATTAGTTTGGAATTTTTATTAGGATCATGGTGGACCAAACAAGAATTAAATAAAAGATCAACATTTCTTGCTGTTAGTTCATCAATGGCATCAATTATTTCGGGTCCATTACAACAATATGTTATTGTTCATTTTAATAATTCGCTGATTCCTGCTTTTAAAAAAATGTTTCTTGTTGATGCCGGCTTAACATTACCAGTGGCCATATATACCTTGGTGATGATGCCCAATATACCTATCAAATCAACCAATTGGTTTTGGAATCAACAAGATTATAAAATCATGAAATCAAGACATCAACAAATGACAACACCTCAAACAAGAATTATAAATAAATCCAATTGGTGGACATGGGAATTTTTCATATTTCCTTTGATATTTTATGCATTTAATAATTCAAATCATGCCAATGGTCAACCAACATTTATAAATTGGATGAAACAAGATTTAAACTTACCAAGTAATAAATATAATATCATTCCATCATACTTACACTTAGTAAGTATGATACTTGCAATAATGGCGGGATTTTTATCCGATAAATATCATTCAAAATTAAATCATTGGTTTATTCTGATTTATTTTATTTGTATGATTATTGGTACTACTCTACTCGTGATTTGGCAAATCCCCCAATGGTTACATTGGGTAAGTTATTTTATCATGGCATTACCCGCCAATTGGTGTCAACCCCAAATTTTCAGTTGGGTAAATCGAATTTTAATTAAAGCGGGTGATGATTATAAACGATCATTTGTGGTGATGCTGACTAATGTATTGGCGTATATTATTGGTAGTTGGGTACCTATATTGGTATGGAATACCAATGATAGTCCACGATATTTAACCGGATTTATTTATACTGATTTCTTAAGTATATTTGGATTGATTATGACGTGGATTGCAGTTTATTATTCAAGAAGATTTACATAGTTGAATCAATTGCAGGAGTCGAATGACTCAAAAATAGTCATTTGCTATATCAACTGTATTCTATAAATGAACTAAAGGAACCAATTGTAAGACTTAAAAGGTTAAACCCCGAACATTACCGCTTAGCATGTGCATATTTTTCTCCACTCCCAAAAGTGTAGAATAATTCTTAAAAAAGAACAAAAAAAAAAATAAGGCTTACCCGATTGGAGGTTGTATAGGTGCATAAATTGCAAGCCACGTTGGATACGGCTTCCACACATTTACCTAGCATTACATGGTATTACATAGTATCCAACCTGAACACCATATGGAACAATAGTGATCAAGTTGGTGCAAACACTCTTGTAAGTGTCAGTGGTTGATTAGTCGAGATGCTGAATTTTTGACAGCTGAATACGACAAAACGGGGGCTCAGTGCGCGATTTTCTGATGTGTTTTTTTCTTGGCAACGGTGGCATTTTCCTTCTAGGGAAAAACAAAAAATAACTATCGAAAGATAAGCCAGGGTTATTTTTGGAAATAACCACTTCAAGTACGGATAAGTTCGGAGAAAGGAGCAAAGGAAGAAAGTGAGGGGGGGATGTGAAACAAGGTGGTTATATATACTCTATCTTAAATTTGTAGGATAAACGGAGACCTGAAGTATGCTAATTTTAGATAAGTTTTCCAAAATAACCGATTCTTTACACAAAGTCCTTAGCCTTCCCACCATCAAAAGCCACCAACTTGTCACCAAAACAGAAAAAAAAAGAGCACAAGCCAGGAAAAGCCGCTGATTGTTGTCTCAAGAGATTGTCTATTCCACACGTGGCGACAGAAATCAGACACAGACATTTTTTCTCTTGTTCTTCTTCTTTTTTTTTTTCTTTTTTTTTATTCTCTTTTTTTTTTTTTTTTTTTTGCCTCGTAAACAGACATTAACCCATCAGGTAATCGCCAAACCTGTCAAATACCTGATTGTTGGAAACTATAAAGTTTGTGATGTCATTGATCAAAGAACACGATGAAACAACAATGATGCGATAAGCTTTTGTTCGTTTATATGTGGTCGACTTTTTGTTTTTCATTTGATCGGGGAAGATAATCAAATAGCAATTGAGAAGGGGGCCAATGGAAGCGGTCTAGACGGTTTCCATAAAATTGGCTCGTGCTGATAAATTTTAAGACGTTCTTTTTTTTTTTTATTTATTATTATTTTTTTCTGTTGGTTGAATCATTTAGTGATTTCCCGATACTGGTGTTTCCCGAGTCCATGCATAATCATCGACAAACAGGCAGGGCTATGTATACATGCTGATAACAAGTAACTAAAAATATCTTTTTTTTCTTTTTCTTTTTTCTCTCGTCTTTGCCCATAAAAGCATGGGCTTAGTTACATCTCTCGATTAAAAACGAATCCCGGATCAGGGTCTAGTCTTGTAAAGATGAGCCTTGTACTTTTCATCATGGGATGATTATCGAGTCTCGTCTTCTTCCCCCCTTCTGAACAATAGCAAAAAGAAAGAAAAAAAAAAGAAATTCGCACAAAAAAAAAAAAAATAAAAAATTATAGCAAACACAAACCAAAATACTAAACGAGGCAGTTCCCCATAGGGTAATACGCCGATAGCCCCATTTGCCCAAAGAGAGGAGAAAGACAAAAAAAAAAAAAAACAACAAAAAAAAAAGGAAAAGAAAGCGAGAGAGAGAGAGAGAGAGAAGTAATTGGAAACCCGAGCAGGATAATAATAATTTATTTTGTGCACACTCGCATTGCATCGGGCAGTGTGAATTCGATATGCGCCTTCCCGTAGTGGCATTGGCATCGGCCGGAAACCACAAACAGGGAAATACGCGCGAGTATAGTCACCATTACCGCATGGGGAATGACTTTCCCTCAAAACCCACCCAAGCCCCTTGTTCCCAACCTGGGTTCTAATTCTGCCGTCGCCGTTGGCTCCGCGAATAGCAATACGAAAAATTAGTTAAAAACATGAAAAAGAAACAAGTAACGAGACAAAACAAAAAAAAAAAGAAAAAGAAACTTCAACGTTGATTAGTTATTTTAGTCAATGAAAATAAACTTGCGATTTTGTTGAAAATTATAACTGAGCGTGGAAAAAAAGAAAAAGAACATTTCAAGTGTACATAGTCGCCCTGCATCGGCGGGACTGGACCAATGCTCACTTATCAGCCGAAGCGCTATCAACACACACCTACACCAAAAAAAAAGAGAAAGGAAACAACAACGAATTATGGAATGTTTACCCTGTCATTGACACTTTCACCCCCTGCTTTTGCAATAAAAATACTATCATTTTGCCAAAGCACCCAGAATGGCAGAGGGGAAGAAATCGGCGTAGCTCTTATTATTATTATTTTTTTTTTTTTTTGTTTTTGATTTTTGTTTTTCTCATGCATGCACGAAGTGCATAAAAATAACAAGTAACGTGCGCATCCGAGTTAATCGGAAGCCTTGTTCCGGTTACATCCTCAGTTTCCATATTGATTTAAGAAAAAAAAAAGAAAAAAGAAAAAAAGAAAAAAAAGTCAGCCACCACTACCATCACTGACTTGCAAGATTATACATGAAGGGCTAAAGTCATTGTAAATCATATTCCTATTAATAGTATCAACAAGATATAAAACTACTTATCAAATTTACGTGAGATTTGCGGGCTTTTTTTTTTTTTGCTGTCTTCTGGTTGTTACTGATACTCCCTAATTGTGCCATATCGGTGTTTTTTCTGCAGATAACCCACGAGTTAAGTAACACTGATACCTTACACAAAACCGTAACTCAATCAAAAACAGTTAAAAATAATTTTGTTGTTTCTTTTTAAACTTTTGAGTGAATTTTGCTAATGCCTGTTTCAAACTTTTGTGCTCATTTAAATTTCTCTTAAATTTGTTTTTTTTTTTTGGTTTTTTTGACGTATTCTTAATTTTGTGGTGCAAAGTGGCGGTTTTTTTTTTTGTTTAAATAATCTGAATCGCCGGTTTTCTTGGCATTTCTGCAACATTTAACAAACGTATATAAACAATTGATTTTTCTGTTTTTTCATTCGTATCTGGGATTTGAATTTTTTTTTTGCTTCCTTGCCTTTCCTCGTTCCTTCCCTTTTGTCTATAACATCGACAATACTTCTTGGTTTGATTGAAATGATATGACTTTTTGTATCGTTTAAAATTCTTGACTACAAATACTACTATAAAAACTTTTATTCATGATGGCATTCCATCCATTACACTCTTCATACTACTCTCAGTTCCAACAACCAGATGTTTTCCTTTCTCAACCCTCATCTACCCCTGCTACCACCAACTCCACTGCATCCGCAACAGCCGCTGCTACTGCTGCTGCTGCTGCTACATCAACCTCATCATCATCATCTTTGAATCAAGTTGCTTCTCCTTCACTGATACTGGCTTATCCCTTTACTGAAAAACTTCCCTCCATCTCCTTACCTTACCCCATTCAATCTCAATTACCACAACCTCCGCCACCACAACCACAATTACCTCAATATCAACAACAAGATTACTACTATATTCAAAACCAACCTTCTTATTTGAATCATAATCTCTATCCACACTATACACCAGATAACTCATCTTATCAACCATTAGTTCCATATACCAACTATTATGCATCACAACCAATTCAACCATCGAGTAAATCTTCCTCATTTTCATCATTGGCCTCATCCACCAGTCCCAATAATCACCAGGTTCATTATCCGGTAAGTCCCGCATCATTAAATGATAAGATTCATGAAGATGAAAATAAATTACCCATTGAATATTCTTCAATTGTTAGTTATACCGTGAGTCCATCATTTAAACGTCGCAGACGTAATCATATGCCTTATAATCAACCACAATCACAATCACAACCTCAACAACAAGTTGATTATTCATGTTCTAAATGTGATAAAAAATTTCAAAAACCATATAATTTAAAATCTCACATGAAGACTCATTCAACTGAAAAACCATTTCATTGTTCCATTTGCTCTAAGAGTTTTGCTCGTCTGCATGATAAAAAGAGACATGAACAATTACATGCCGGTAATAAAAACTTTCGATGTGAAGGGGTTTTGAAAAATGGTTGTAAATGGGGATGTGGTAAAAAATTTGCTCGTAGTGATGCATTATCAAGACATTTCAGAACTGAAACGGGTTGGTTATGTATACGGCCATTGATGGAGGAGGCTAAAAAACTGGAAGGTGGTGCCACCACTGATGAATTGATTGATCATCGGTCTAATTATGATCATTCGAATTTTAGTTGATGATATATGATAGCATTTTGGTTTAGTTCTTTTCTTTTCTTTTCTCCTTTTTCTCCTTGTCCTTTCGTTTATACTTTGTATTACTGCATCCTCGTTTATTTCTACATTTATTTCTACATTTTTTTTTTTTCTTTCTTACCCTCTGAGCCACTCATTGGAGTCTCACCCCTCGCTGATTGATTCTCTATCTGATATTTTATTTCTTGTTCCGTCTCTGGTTTATGGATTTTATTGAGACCAATTATCATGTTTTTATTTTACCATGTTTTCAATTTTACTGTAGTGTTGTTGTTTTTTTTTTTTTTGCAACAATATATTAGAGAATCGGGGAGGCACGGGTCTGCATTTTTTTTTACCCCAACAAAATCGGCGCTTAGAAAAACCCCCGGGCTGTGTGCAGGAATAAATTTATTGCTCCTAAAACTTCTGTTTTTACCCCACACATTTTTTTTTTCTTTCTAATATATAAATGATTCAAAAACATCACCCGATTACTTACCTCTACTTATCAGTAAGCAACCATGAAGTCAACCTTCCATTATGAAGATCAGTTACCTCGTTTGCCAGTGCCTTCATTGGTAGACACCACGAGACATTTACTTGCTGCTCTCAAACCACTTATTCTGGTTGAAGAGTATCGTCAGTTGATTGATGAACTGGCTCAATTTATGAGTCACCCCACGATTCAATTGATTCAACAACATTTGATGCTGGCTTACAAGAACCCGGAACTTACTTGTTATCTTTCATCAATCAATGATGAAACCAATCCGGGGATTTATGGTGAATTACGTGGAGATATTTTACCCCGTAATCCATACCTTATCTTAGAAGAAGATCCTTATTCAAAAACAATCAATCCACCTAATCAATCACAACGAGCTGCTAGTTTGATAAATTCATCACTTAAATTTATTGTGAATTTACGTAATCATGCATTAAAACCCGATCTTACTCCAAAGAATAATACTCCCTTAACAATGAATTGTTATAAGAATTTATTTGGTACTACTCGAATCCCCGGTAATGATTCACGCAATTCAATTTCAATCAAAAAATCGAAAATTGACAATGATTCACGTCATATTGTTATCTTATGTAATAATCAATTTTATCAATTGGAAGTGTTGACGGAATTACTGGATGAATCTAAACAACATCAAATTTGGTTTAGTGATTATGAATTAAGTTCAATTTTATCAAGTATAATTAAACAAGGTGGTGAAATTGATAATATTGAATCAATTAATAATTCAATTGGATCATTCACAACTCAAAATTTTAGTCATTGGAAACTGGGACGTGCTGAATTATTTAATCTGAATCCAACTCAATTAAATATTATTGATGACGCATTATTTGTTGTTGTACTTGATATTATGAATTCACCAATAAGTGATCATGAAAAAACCGCTGTTATTAGTCATGGTACTTCAAATTTGAAACCGGGTACTAATATTCAAATTGGTTCATGTACTTCAAGATGGTATGATAAATTACAAATTATTGTTACTCAAAATTCGGTGGCGGGAGTTGTTTGGGAACTGACATCAATGGATAGTACTGCTATTCTTCGATTTATAAGTGATATTTATACTGATCTGATTTTAAAATTAGCCAAAAATATTAATGGATCAGAGTATACATTATTTGAACAACTGATTTCATTTGTACTGGGTAAAGATCAACTGAAACCAAATCAAAAATTAATTAATTTTAATAAAACTCGTGAATTACAAAATTTAATTCATTTATCAGAAACCAGATTGGCTGATATTATAAATCAACATGAATATAAAACTCTTGATGTTAAAATTGATACTCATGTGATTAATAAATTGGGTATATCAATTGATTCTTTTTTACAAATTTGTTTTCAAATGACAAATTATACTTTGTATGGTAAAATGGCTAATACTTTGGAACCAATCACAACTCGAAGATTTAGAGATGCACGTACTGAATTAATTCCGGTTCAAAATGATTTAATACTTTCATTATGTAAACAATATATTACCACCAGTAATCGAGAAAGTTTATGGGATTTATTTATTGAATGTTGTCAAAATCATACCAAACAATATCATGATGCCATGATGGGTAAAGGATTCGAACGTCATTTTACTTCGTTACTTCATATCTTGAGAACTCCTCAAGTTATTGATTATTTAAATAAAATCAATCATGATTTACCCGAATTAAAAATTGATCAAAGAATACCATTATTATCGAATTCAATCTTGGATAAAATCACTCAACCAGAAATTATCATTAGTAATTGTGGTAATGCCGCATTACATCTATTTGGTATTCCACCTGCCATTGATCAAGGATTTGGAATTGGTTATATTATTCATAAGGATAAGGTTCAAATTACAATCCTGTCAAAACATCGTCAAACTGATCGATTCTTGGATACATTTACTCGTATAATTACTGATTTAAAACAAATTGTGAAAAATAAACTGTCGGTATTAGTTAATTTGATGGAATCATCCACCATTCGTCAAAATGAATTTAAAAATTTGAATATCAAACGTGATTCCCACGTTACAAAACATCCCATTGATCTTGCGGTTAATGATAAATTGAAAATACCTGCAGTCAATCCTACCGTTGATGATGAGGATTATGATGTGTTGGGTGGTTATGGATACTTTGATTTTGGTGAGGTTGATATAAGATCGGATGAATTATCTCGTAATGATCTGTATTTAAACAGTCATTCAAATTTAAATTCCAATCATCAATCACTGAATAATTTAAAGAATCTACATAGTGACTTGAAACAGAAATTATCATTGAGTGAACTGATCAGAGATAAGTTATCACATAGTGAGGATTCAATAGCAAAGTTCAATGATAGGCCAGTTAAACCACAATCAAGAAGTCAAATTGGCAGAGAATTAAAGGTTAACTTGAATTGAATAATGGTTGCGATTTTTCTATTTTTTTTTTTTTCTGTCTTTTTTTTTTTTTTTTTTTTTCTTTTTGTATGCAGTTTCGGAAAAAAACGTAAAGTCTTATTTTAATCACAATTTTTTTTTTTCTTCTTGTAAGATTATCTTTCTTTACGATGACAAATCAGTCAAAATGGGGATTCCACAACTAGGTATATCACCACTACTGAAATCATTATTACAAATACGAGGACCCGATGCCACGCGGTTTCTAAATGGTCTTATAACACTGCGATTACTCCCTAATGTCATTAAGAAGAAGCAACATACCATTAGTGCATCTGAAAATCGTCATGCGGAATTAGGCAATATCATTAATCTTGATCAAAATTGGGGGTTGATGCATGAAGATATTTATGATCCTGATCAAAACATATTGATTAGAAGAGATGGGATAAATCTGATGTTTTTGAATTCGAAGGGAAGAATTGTTAATGATTGTTTTTTATATACTAATCCATTTCATAATCATGAACAAATATTTGATCAAGATATTGTTGAACCTAATTTTTTAGTTGAAATTGATTCACTGTTTACCAGTCAATTACAAATGCTTTTAAAACTTCATAAATTAAGTTCTCGAATTAAAGTTACACCAAGAAAAGATTTATTCACCTATTATTATTATAATGATAGTGCACAGTTTGATGAATGGTTAGATGACTTACAAGCGGAATATTTCAATACTTATAATCCTGTTGATGCATTACAAAATGCCAATCTGTTTATCAAGAAAGAAGTCATGTTTAATGTTAAGTATGCCACCAATATTGTTGGATTTGCCATTGATAATCGAATTCCTAACTTTGGAATTAAAATCATAACTAATAAAGAACTTACCTTGGATGATCAAACTGATACTATACCATTAACACAATTTTTCAGTCAGAATTTCACCCAAGAATTCCCCATTGAAATCACCTCCGAAAATTTCGTTACCAAACGTCGATTTTTAAATGGATTATTTGAAATTGGTGATGCACCCAAGGGAACATCACTCTTACCATTTGAAACTAACTTGGACTATACCAATGGATTATCATTGGAAAAAGGGTGTTATGTGGGTCAAGAATTAACCATTCGAACTTTCAATAATGGGATTATTCGTAAACGAATTGTTCCTATTCAATTTTTCAACATTAATGAAGATTCGGTAGACAATTTCGAACAACAAGAATATGCCGTGGCTGATTCAAATGATCAGGTGGTTGATGATTTACGTAATATTAATACTGCCAGTATTACCAATCTTGATGTCAATAATTTAATCACTGATAAGGAACCTGAAGGTGCGCCAGCACCAGCGCCAGCAGCAGCAGCCGGCGCCGGCGCCAGTCCATTTGAGTCATCATCACCGTTTGGTTCCCGATCCAAGTCCGTCAGAAAACGTAAAACATCAAAGGGTAAAATTCTTTCCATGGCGGATAATTTGGGATTTATGTTGATGAGCGTAGATGATCTAAATCAAAATACATTATACCAGGTTGAAGTCCCTTGCTTGGAACAAGGTAATGAGGCGGGGGTTAAAAGAATTGGTATCAAAGCGTACCGCCCTGACTGGTGGGCAGAAGAAGAATCAGAATAACCTTGTATATACTATTTATTCAATATCATACTTATCATTACCTGTAATCTTTCCTGTACTTATCAAGTATCTGTACTTATCAAATATCTGTACTTATTAAGTATCTGTACTTATCAAGTATCTGTACTTATCAAGTATCTGTACTTATCAAGTATGTTTTCCCCCACACGATCTTTTTCCAGGTACAAATTATGTGAGGCTGTACCAAAAATGGCACAAAAAAATAGCAAAAAAAAACAAAAAAAAGAAAACAAGACAAAAAAAAAGATAAATACACCGAAAACACCAAGTGTTATGAAAGGACCTACTCATTCAATCAGTTCAGCATAGAGAAATGACTCGCAAACAAAGTACCAAGACCATACGTTTGGCGGTGATTTCGATCGTGCTAGTGGCCACCATTATATTTTTATTGGTTTCGGATACTGGTAAACGAATCATCACACCAACCAATGAACAGCCTGCATCCCCCAAAGTACCCGATATACCTATACCAAACAAGAAACCAAAGCAGAAAACCAACGGGAATAAGGGTAAGACGCCTTCGAAACAACCTCAAAAGCCACCCCAAAAACAATGGAATGAGGATAAACAAAATGATGACACTGATCAAGATAACAAGGTGAGTGATGTGAAAAATAACAAGCAGAGTGGTGAGAAGAATAACCAAAATAACAAAGTTGATGGGTTTGATGATCACAAGGATGTTGACCAGGATCAAAATGATAATAAGATTGATCATAGTGACGATGATGTTGATCACAAGTACAAAAACCCCATCAACCAAGACGTGGAGGAACCCAAACAAGATGATACAGGGGATCACTTTGATGCGGTTGAATATTATAATGATGACGAAGTTGATGATAGACCCAAGGGTCCCAATCCAAAGGGTTACTTGGGAGATACCACTGAATTAACCGATGAAGAAATGGAATCGATAGGGGGGATATATGATGATACCAACATTAAAGGATCATCATCTAAAGAAAATGAACCTGCTAAAATGTTATTGGGTGCACCAGGATCACCGGGATTTCGAATTCCAAATCCACCTGCCACATTACCAGAAGTTGATTTCGTTGAAGTTGCATCAACTTTTAAAACTTCACCTATTGAAAAACTTAATTTTCGAATTTATTCTCATAATATTAAGAATGGAGGTCATGATGATTTAGTACCGGGGGAACAAAGTTGGTTTGATCGAATTTCAAAAATTGTGGCATCAATTAAACAAAATTCAATTTATAATACCGTGGTTACATTACAAGAAGTTTATCGATTTCAATTAGATGGTATAATGCAAGAATTAAATCGTTTTAGTCCTGATAATAAACCCGAATGGTCATTTTATGGAGCCGGTCGTATTGATGGTCATAATTTGGGTGAATTTGTCCCTATTCTTTATAAAAATGATGAATGGGAATTGATATTTGGTGATACTATTTGGCTTAATGAAAAAGATGTTCGTACTGCTTTAGAAGGTTGGGATGCCAAGTATTTAAGAATTGTTTCCATGGTTACTTTAAAACATCGTACCACCAATAATTATATTAATGTTTTCAATACTCATTTTGATCATATGGGTGAAATTGCTCGTATTGGATCAGCTCAATTAATCAGTAATCAAATGGAACAAATTAATCAATGGCCTTCAATGTTAACGGGTGATTTAAATACTCCACTTAATGAAAAAGCTTATAAATTACTTACCGATCGTTTAAAAGATCTGGCTAAATTAACTACTCCATATAGTCAGTATGGTCATTCTAAATCAACTCATACTGGATTTGAAGGTGAATCATTAATTGATGGAGAGATAAGTGAAAATATTGATTATATTTTCGCCCCTCAATATGCCATTAAAATAACTCAACAACCCCAATGTTTAAAAAATCCTGCTCAAGAAGCAGCAAATTATCTTTATCTTCAATTACAAGGATTTGGATTATTACATTCTAAATTTGATGGATTATATATGAGTGATCATCGACCATTGGTGGCTGACTATTTGTTGGCTGCAAACAAATGTTAACTTTTTCTTTACTTCTCTTCTTTATAGACGTTAAATTCTTGCGTAATAAAATTATCGCGTTTTTTTCTCCAGAAAAAAAAAAAAGTACTCAAAATAAAAAAAACAAAAAACAACAACAATTCAACAACTCAACAACTCAACAACAACTCAACAACAGTATCGCCACTACAATGGATAGTCCCCACGAACAAATGCAGAATGCGTTGTTGGCGCGTATAACCAATAATATGGTATGTATGATATTTTATCAATCATTCAGTTCAAGTCACTAACAATATAGACCAATTTAAATCAATCAATAGCTGATGTGAATGAATCCTTAAGAGAAATCAATAGGAATAATACCGATACGGAATTACTTTCAAGAATGTGGGCTAGTTATACCGAGAAATATGAGTATAATTTAAAGGTTACGGGTGAGAAACGTGAACCAATATAATGTTGAAATCAGGGATACAAAAAGTGACACTGCAGCAATAGTCAGTAACACAATTTGACAACGTACGGGAAAGAGGCAGTGATATGACCTGATACAGTCGGTGATGTTCAGTGATATGATCAGATACAAAATGTGATACAGCAGTGATCTTCAGTGATATGATCAGATACAAAATATGATACAGCAGTGATCTTCAGTGATATGATCAGATACAAAATGCGAGTCAGTAATGTTCATTAAGGGTGATTTTCAGTGAGTGAGAGTCAATGATACCAGATGGTATGATGTAAATAATGTTACGATACTACAATGATTATGTTCATATTGAAAGATGTATTGAAAATAACGATGCGATGATCTCTAATGTATTTAGTGATCAAAAGTGTATAGTACAGAAATAATGTCAACGTCAATAAGACATTGACTAAGAAGAATAGAAAAAATAGGATTTATAACTGTTAATCATTAACCCCAAATTTGAAATGATCACCATATAGCTTTCATGATATAAAAATATTCTCATATGAATTTGTAAATGATCAGACGTGTATGGAGGCCAGTAGCATATAGCTTACTCATTAGCAATTTGAGTTGGTAATAAACCAAATCTTTTCTTCAAAGTAACTCTTTGTCTGGAGTACTTGTCATCGGGGGAGAATCTGGCAGGGTGGGCAGACTTGGTGATTTCACCATCTTCAGCGATCTTCTTCAAAGTGTAGATTCTCTTGCCGTCGGCACCTAAAGTGTACATCAAATGCATTTCTGGAGGTATGTGTTGTTTGGTTATGGATGATGAAAGTATATGGAACTCTGCTTTAAATTTTCAACTTCAACTAAAAAAAAAAAATTGGGAAGAAGAAAAAAAGATGAAAAAAGAAATGGGAGATGAGCACAAATAAAAATATTTGGTGTCTGGGTGTTTTTTTATGTTTTTCCTTTTTGGTAATCGCACTACTCTGATGTTTCAAGATCAACAACAAAAAGTTGACACTCAATCCAAACACAAAGTAACGCTTACTAGACTATCAGCCCCCATACCCTGAAGGCAAACCATATACTATTTCATACAATTGACTCGGGTCCGGCTTATCTGACCTTGTACTTTTTTTAATTTTTTTTATTTTTTTTTTTTCCATAAACTAATAGAATGGCTCCTCCCAAGAAGGATGCATTTTCCGACTTGTTTCAGTCGGCTACTGCATCTTCTTCCTCTACTTCACTAAATAAGAATCTTTCGCTACTGGAAAGACAACAGAAATCAGGGACAAATCAAAATATAAACCAATGGTCAAATTTGGACATACTCTCACCAAGTCCTCGCCCATACTCACCAACTGGATCAACCAGCGGTAGGGGAACTCCGTCAAATCTTGGCAATGGCCCCGTAAATGATCCATTTGACATTTTCAATAAGCCTTCAGCTCCACAGCAACAACAGACTCCTCCTACAGCTCAATCATCACAACCCGCTCCTTCAGCCTCCAAATTTACTAGTCCTTCTTTACTTGATGATGATGAATTTATCGATGCATTCACTCCAGAACCCTCTACACAGTCACAACCCCCGCCAGAATTTTCTTCGCTACATTCAAACTCGTCTGAAGATGAATATTCTGCTTTGCCATCTACTAAACACTCTGCATCCAATTCACGTACATCATCCAATCCACGAACTGCATCCAATTCACGTACTGCATCTACCAATTCACTCGATAAAAAGGATACGGTAATTGCCGAATTGATTGATATTGGATTCTCCATCGATGTGGCTAATAAAGCCATTGCCAAAGTGGGTCCTGAATTACAAGCTTGTGTCAATTATATCATGAGTGGCGCCGATCAAGCCAATGGTAAAAGTAATCAAAGATCATCACAAAGACCCAGTAATAGTCGTCAAAACTCTCAACAAGGTGACTTGGTAGGAAGTATTAATGATTTATCGGTTGATTTTTTCAACAAGGCTTCATTTTTTTTCAATAAATCTAAAGATACCGTAATGAAAAATATTGAACAATTCCAACAAAATCAAGCGGGCCGTAATCCGCGTACTCATGCCTCCAATGGTAACGGTAATGACAACGTACCAGCTTGGATGAAAACTCAACATAAATATAAAAATGATGCACTTGAAAGAAGAAGGCAAAATGTGGGTGAAGATTTTGAAGATTACGGTTCTGATGAAGAAAATATTAATCAGGATGAAATTAATCGATTCATGCAGGCTCAAAAACAAAAAGAAAAAGAAAGACAAAAACAAAGATTAGAACATTTCAAAGAAGTGGCCAAAAATAAAATTAACGGAGGGGAAAACCTGGGTAGATCATCACCCGTGAAAAAACCAGCCGCGCCACCATCAAGAAATCATGAACTGAGAATGGAAGCAACTCCACCTTTAAGACAGCCTCAACCACAAAGACAACCAAAACCCAAACCCGCATCTCCTGCACCATCGGCGACTAGACCTCCACCTTCTGTCGAACCTGAAGTAGACTTGTTAGGTCTTGGTGGTAACAATGAAAATCTATCAAGAGCTGAAAAATTCAAATCTTCTAAACTGGAAGATCAAGTTTATGTTTCAACCCGTAGAAGACGTAACGTAAAAGCTTCTTCACGTCATTTAACCAATGAAACATTAAATCAATTTCAACAATCAGATTACGATATCTCAAAACAAAAAGCTACCGAGTTTTTCCAAAATGGTGATTATAATTCTTCTCATGAATTATACGTTAAATGTCTTGCAGCTTTACCCACTAATCATGAATTACGAATCATCATACACTCCAATCTCGCATTAACTTCAATCAAACTGGGTGATTATAAAATCGCCAAAAAATATTGTGATGATGGCCTTGAACTCATTGGTAATGATGATGCAGTGATAAAAGATACTACATGGATTATCAATGATAAACCAATCAAATTTTGGTTTACTAAATTATTAACCAGAAAGGCTGAAAGTTTAGAAATGTTAGAAGCATTCCCAGATTCATTAGAGTGTTACTCTATCCTAGTTACTAAATATGGTATCACTGATAAAAAAACTATGGATGCCAGAAGAAGAATCCGTAATATTGTTGATCCACCAGTAATTAAAAAACAATCTACTCCCAAACCAGTGATTCAAAATCAACCAACAAACAATGAAGCGGTTGAACGTATTAAGAAGCAAAATGCCGATGAAAAAGCCCAGGAGGATTTGAAATTTCATCTTCATGATCAAATTCAAGCTAAATTATTTGATTGGAGTAATGGTAAAGAAGATAATTTAAGAACTTTATTATTATCTTTACCCAATATCTTACCTGAAAGATTGGGATTCCCATTTTTAACAAATCGTAAAATTACCCTAAATGATTTAATGTTACCTAAAAAAGTTAAAATTAACTACATGAAAGTTATTAGCTCCATTCATCCTGATAAATTAGGAAGTATGCCAACTGAAGATCAAATGATATGTCAGGGAGTTTTCATCATCTTGAATAAATCTTGGGAAATTTTCAAGGAACAAAATGGAATGACTTGATGATTATAAATAAACTTTCTTCATTATTTTAAAACTTGTAGATACTGTTATGTAACTATTGAAATTGAACTTTTGACAATGAAAAAAAAAAAAAAAAGGTAAAAAAAAAAAATAGCGCCTGAAAGATTGCAAAAAAGAAATTCCGATACCGGGAGTCGAACCCGGGTTTGCTCGGTGAAAGCGAACCGTGCTAGCCGTTACACTATATCGGATATTGTTTCAGTTTTTATATGCTGGATATTTAGAACAGCACAATATAGTGAAAAAAAGTTTAGACGGTAAAAAAAAAAAAAAATAGGCGGTTTTTGGCGAGATCTAGGTCTCATCATTCCGCCTACGCGTAAATAAAATATGTATTCTGTAGTATTTAATTGCTTAATATATATTTAGGATATCGTGAAAAAAAAAAAATTTTCATTTGAGATTTCATTTCATTGATCCCCGACACTCCCAGATATATATACTCTATTGTCTCATCATCTCTTAATGCAAATTTACAAAGTTTTAACAATTTTAAAATTTCACAGCTCCTTGAAATAAGATTGCCTATCGCCTGATTCGCGACACATGAAGCTAAAGCAATAAGAAGAGAGAGAAAATAATAATCCAGTATTTGTTACTACTCTTCAGTTAAGGATTAACTTCCTATAGAGGTATATAGTCTGCAAAATGCGATAGTTTTTTTTTTTTTTGTAGTTAGTGCTTGAAAGAGCCCGCTAACGAAAAAAAAAAAAAAAAAAAAAAAAAAAAAAAAAAAAAACTCAGTCCGACCCCACCAATATTGCCAAAATTAACATATTCCTAAGAGTTATGATTTTGGCTATCGACTATTAGCAGCACCAACTAAGTCAATTGACAAACCAATGAGCTCCAAAAAAGTACCAATAATCCAAGAAAGTGCCCATAAACTCCAGGTGGCTTTCTGGACTTGGATTTCAATAGGAGATTTATTATTCACATTGCTTATTTATAGATTTTTATTTAGAGAATAGAAAAGTTCCAATTTGAAAAAAAAAAAAATAAAATAAAATAAAAAGATCCCCAATTGGTCTATTTCAACTCAATTCTTTCCATCTAAGATACCCTATCCAGGCTCTGGGTCAAAATAGTCATAATTAAGTTTGATCACTCTTTATAATCGTCATTTTTTCATTGAACTTTTCATAATCATTTACTCCTTTTTTTTATCTCGTTTTTCTTTTTTTTTTTTTTTGTTTCACTCTTCCTCGAAGAATGCACATTGTTGACTACGCTATAAATTAAAGAACGAAAGCATTTGAATTTAAATAGAAGAATTTATAATCAAATCTGAGGAGTCTAGTTTTTTCAGTGCCTTTTGTGCTATTAATTTTCAGCCAGAAAACGTTTTGACTTCCTTCTATATCTGGTAATCTCACGAAGTTTCCCCTTGGCAAAATCAGCCGCACCAATTGAAAAGACAACGTCAAGTTCCTCTAAAGTATACCGTTTTGTTTCAGGAATGAAAAAATAGGTGAAAACCCAAAGAACGACGTTCCAAGCACCATAAAAGCAAAGACCTCCCGATACCGTCATCGTACTGGCCATTCTTGGCCATGTCATGCTTAGCACAAAATCTAAGATCCAGTTCAAACTCATGGAAAAACTATTACCAAAAGATCTCGTGTTGAGTGGGAAAACTTCAGCCACTAAAGTCCAAGAAATGGGACCAATTCCTAGGCCATAAGCCACCACAAAAACGTAAATTAAGAGTAATGAAGCTCCCAATCTAGCGTCACTACTAACCACATGAAGCACACCTGCCATTGCAAACAAACAAATGGCTTCTATGGGAAATGTCAAAATCAACATTCTTCTTCTTCCAAATCTATCAATGAGTTGAGAAGATATGAAGGTGGTTAAGAAGCAACAACCCCCAACTCCAATTGAACCTGCTATGGCAGTAACAGCATCAACCCCCGCCCCGGTTAAAATAGTAGGAGTATAGGACACGAGAATATTCACACCTCCATACTGTTGACCAAACACCCCAGCGCTAGCCACGTACAATGCAAAACGATTTCTCTTATCCTTCACCAAGCTTTTGGCTTGTTGCCAAAATGTGAGCCTTTTCAATTCGTGCTCATTTTTAAGCGATTCAAATAAAATGTAAAAATCTTTGGCGGCAGAAATATTTGATGATCTCAAATTGGTGATTGATTTCAAAGAATCATAGTATCTTCCTTGCATAATTAACCACCGAGGAGATTCAGGTGGCAAGAAAATTAAGATAGAAGTTAAAATTGGGGGCACCACAGAAGAACCAATCATCAACCTCCAGGATATATGTTTGTTAGGAAGATCGATAAAAGCTCTATTCATTATTGATCCAAACATAACTCCAAAAGATACAAAGGTCTGCCAAAGCATTAAGAATGCACCCCTTGAAACGGCAGGTGCGGATTCAGATACCAAGATGGGTACATACACCGAGCTTATAACCATACTGATACCGAGATATAATCTCCCCACAAGTAATGAAGCAAATCCATTGGAAAATGCTTGCCAAAGTGATCCTGAAATCGCGATTAAACTGGCAATGAAAATCATAGTTCTTCTACCGAAAAATTTTTCAAATGGAGATATAAAAACACCAATGATTCCAGCTGACAAGTAGGGAGCTGAAAGTACCAAGCCCTGAACATCAGGATTTGTAATCAGAAATTGTTTTTGATACTGTAATTGTGAACCACCCACACATGATTCATCCATACCAAAACTCATTGCTGCAGATGCTGCAGCAATCGCCAAGAGAAACATGGTGCGGGATTGTGATAAAATAGGATGGGTGGTTTCCTTGTTGATTGCCTGCCTTTCATTATCAGTGTATTCGTCGGTTTCCAATAAACTGGGGTCATTGGCCAAGAGTGCACCTCTGAGAAGTATTTCGGAAAATTCTGCAAGGCGGCCATCAGCTTTGATTAATTGATCTACCTCTTCGTGGACAACCTCTCTGGAAAGATATTGCTGAAACACGACATCTTTGATCGAGGATTCCTCTGACTCGTGTATCGATATATTATTCGGGGATTTTTCAGATGACATTGTTGATACTCTATAAGGATTCTTCGTAATTTGGACTTTTCTGGAATACTGATCCTTTATCTAGGTAATGAAAAAAAAAAGGGAAGTGAAAAAAAAAAAAGAAAGAACAAGAGTACTTAATCTTAGAAATATTAGCAAAGCCACACCAAGCTCCTCGTTTCAATACAGCCTGTATTGTTTATTTTGGTATCGCAACATGAATTATATTAGATAAGTTGATCTGGGATAAATATGCGAGATAAGTATGTTGCTTGTACCTTTTTTTGTTCTTTTTTTTTGTTTTCGGCAGCACCGTCGCTCATATTTTGACTTGATTTTTGACGTGATCGGCTCGGGTCAATGCATAATTTTCGACTGCGCATTTGTTGCAGCCACAGATTTTTGCACTTTCTTTTTTTTTTTTCGTTACCATGATTTGCGTTTAGCTGTTCCACCAAGAAAGATAATCGAAACTCGCACATGCAGTAGTTGCCTACAACGATGTATATATATTTGATTATATTGAGAATAATATACTTTAACAAAAACTATTGTTGTACATCCCGCTTGGTCAACCTCCTCCTAAATTTTGTCACTTCTCCAAGTTTCCCCTTGGCGAATTCAGCCGCACCAACTGAAAAGACAACGTCAAGTTCTTCCAAAGTGTACCTTTTCGTTTCAGGAATGAAAAAGTAAGTGAAAACCCAAAGCACTATGTTCCAACAACCATAGAAGTAAAGTCCTCCTGACACTGTCATTGAACTAGCCATTCTTGGCCAGGTCATACTGAGTACAAAATCTAAGATCCAATTTAAACTCATTGCTAAACTATTACCAAATGATCTAGTATTCAAAGGGAATACTTCAGCCACAAGTGTCCAGGAAATAGGACCAATCCCGAGTC
Organism: Hyphopichia pseudoburtonii; assembly: GCA_003856775.1. NCBI lineage: Eukaryota > Fungi > Ascomycota > Pichiomycetes > Serinales > Debaryomycetaceae > Hyphopichia > Hyphopichia pseudoburtonii. The sequence goes on from CP024758.1 coordinate 827,987, forward strand.
CGAATCCAATAACGAAAACATATATTAAAAGTAAAGCTGCTCCTAGCCGAGCATCACTATTAGCAACATGAAGCACACCACCCAAAGCAAACAAACAAATTCCTTCCACCGGTAAAGTCAAAAGCAACATTCTTCTTCTACCATACCGATCAATGAGTTGAGATGACAAGAAAGTAGCCAAAAAGCAACCACCCCCAACTCCGATGGACCCCGCAATTGACGTGACGGGATCAACACCTGCTCCTGTCAAGATTGATGGTGTATAGGACACAAGAATATTGACACCCCCATACTGCTGACCAAAGACAGCAGCACTGGCGACATAAAGAGCAAACCGATTTCTTTTATCATGTACCAATGCCTTAGCTTGTTGCCAAAATGTGAGGCGATCCAATTCATGCTCATTTTTAAGAGATTCATACAAGACGTAGAAGTCTCGGGTGGCTGAAATCTCGGATGAGCGTAACTTTCGAATCGATTGTAAAGAATCGAAAAGTCTACCTTGCATCAATAACCACCGAGGAGATTCGGGTGGTAGATAAATTAGCGCGGCGGTAATCATAGGAGCCACAACCGATGAACCAATCATCAATCTCCAAGAAATATGCTGGTTCGGAAGTTCAACAAAGGCCCGATTCATAACTGAACCCATCATGACCCCAAATGCAACAAATGTCTGCCATAACATGAGGAATGCTCCCCTGGAAACAGCGGGGGATGACTCAGATACCAAAATTGGCACAAACACTGAACTAATCACCATACTTACACCAAGATATAATCTCCCCACGAGTAAACTGGCAATACCATTTGAAAATGCTTGCCAGAGGGATCCTGAAAAAGCAATAAAACTCGAAATGAAAATCATGGTTCTTCTACCAAATTTTTTTTCAAAGGGAGATACAAGAACACCAATAACTCCGGCTGCCAAGTAAGGCGCTGCTAATACCAAACCTTGAACATCCGGGTTTGTAATTGAAAACTGCTTTTGATATTGTAATTGGGAACCCCCTACACATGATTCATCCATCCCAAAACTAACAGCTGCAAAAGATGCAGCAATTGCCAAGAGAAACATGGTAGGGGACTGTGACAATATAGGATGAGTGGTTTCTTTGGCAATGGCCTGCCTTTCGTCTTCGTTGTAATGTTTGGTTTCGAGCAAGCCGGGGTCATTGGCTAACCTAGCACCTCTCAAAAGGGGCTCGGAGTAAGTCTGAAGCCTTGTATCTGCGCCAACAATCCGATCTACTTCATCAATGATAACTTGATCAGGAAGGTATTGTTGGAAAACAAGGTCTTTAATTGAGGCACTCTCGGATTCGTGTACCGAGAGACTATTAGGTGATTTTTCACTTCCCATTGTTGGCTGACCGTTAGCTATAATCTTTCCAGATTTTGTTTTTTGTCTTTTTTTTTACAGCTATTTATATTTGTAGTACAAAAATGAAGATAAAGAAAAAAGAAACGAAATAAAAAAAAAAAAAAGAGAGCAGCCACACTTCTTTATCTGCCATGATTTCTCCAGAATACTACATAGGACCGTTCAATTATTACTTTAAACCTATAAAATCATTCCATGAATTTAGTAAAATCGAACTTTTATTGCCTGATTGTCAAAAAAAATTAAAGATCTAGAGCTGGAGTTTGGTGCTTGTGCCACCGATTGCAGCCACACAATATTTCTTAATTCTTATTCCTTTTTTTTTATTCTTTTTTTTTTTTTGCGGTAATCTGCCGTCGCCGCCGTCCCCCTTGAATATAATCAGTTTTATAAGGATATAAACTTGCAGTTTTCGCCATAATTGCCCTTTTGTGAATCATACTCATAGAACTAATTAAATTTTTGGTCTAGAACCGAACACTTTCTCGTATCAGTTGCTTTAGTTATCCAGCGAAGAAAATATTACCAATGACTGTCAGCTCACTTAACTTCAAGGAAGAAATTAATGGAATTGTTGTTGAATTGAAAAAGAAGGAATTGCCCAATTCGAGAATTGTTCGAGGCAAGGAGTACCCTGTGGGATTTGATATTGTGGTCAATTCTCAAAATCAACTTGAAAAAGAAACTGAAGCGATTGCTCAACTTTTCGGTAAATTGAGTAAGCAAGGTGTCATCAAACAATTACTAAATGATCATGGAGTGTTGATATTTGAAGGACTTCCTACTAATGATCCTGAAGCATATTCCCAAATAGTCAATTCGGCTTTTGAAAATAACAATCACATTCCATATGATATGGCTGGAGTTTTAGGACCGGCAAGAAGTGACGTGGCTAGAAATGTGGTTACTGTTAATGGAGGAGCTAGTGATATCCGTTCAAGTGCTCATCAAGAATTCTCGCGTTTCAAAGATTTCCCTACAGTACTTACTTTTTTCGCTCAACATTCAAATCCTGAAATTGGTGGGGATTCACTTACTGCTCATGCTACCGAGTTATTTGATAGGGTTCAGGAGAAGTATCCTCAATTCATTGAGGACTTGAAACAAAAGGGACTCTATTTGGTTCAAACTTGGCCATATAGTGAAAATGATCCTAATGGTTCTTGGATTGCCAAGTATGCTTTTGGTAAGACAATTGAGAAAACTGACAGCTTAGACGTCAAAAAGGAAAAAGCTGCAAAAATTGTACGCGATCGAGTAAGTGATGATTTTGAATTCTTAGATGATCATGGTATCAAGATTCATCAACATACTCAACCTTTAAGAGTACATCCTCATACTCAATTACCCATTTTTTTTAGTAGTTTACCAGCTTACTATGCTCCGTTCCATCGTCTTAAGCAGACTAAAACTGCTGAAGAGATTAAACGTGAAGGTTTAACGCCAAATATCAACTACGATAATGGTGAACCCATCCCTGATGAGTATCTTGAATTTGTTTATAATACTGCCGTTGATATTGAGTATGTTCACCCTTACAAGAATCGTGATTTTATATTTTTAGATAATTATTCGGTTTATCATGGTCGTAATCCTTTCACTGGTGGAAGGGAAATACTTGCTAGTTTTTGGGATGAGCCCGAAGATGTTAAACTCAAACCTGATATTTTTAAACCATAGTTTTTTAGCCCTGTTTTTTGTACTTTTTCTCTAGCTTACTTTATTTACCTCGAGTCGCATGCTAATTGCTCTCACAATAAATGCCATGATTATACTCATCATTAATCTTGTAGTGGAGTCTCGGAATCTCTTTGAAATATTCCGACGTCAACCTCGTCAAAGTGATTACCATTAAATTTTGTGGCTCTACACTGGAAGAAAAAAGAAGTACAATTGAGGATAGGAATTTCGCAACTGGTAATTTTGTTTTTTTCCAGTTAAAATTAGCAGTCCGATCTTTTTTTTTTTTTTAATCAATTATTATTGTTTGATTGATGTTTGGTTATCGATAGATAATGTATAACCGTGGCGGTGACTACTTACGATTTACCCCTTTTCTATCCATTATTATTAATCAATTCTTTTGAAGAATTCCTTTCGTATATAAAAGAGATCTTATGAAATCAACTGATTATTTTTTTTCTTATATTAAAACACGTCACAGCGAAAAAAATAGCATAAAATGACATTTCAAATTAACTCCGTCGCCATCATTGGAGCAGGACCTTCTGGTATTGCCGCACTTCATGAATTTCTTAAAACTTCCAAGCAAGGTGAAAGTTTTGTCGGTACCAAGAAATCACCTGCGGACAAACTATTTGATAAGATTGTGGTATTTGAACAAAATCAAGACGTGGGAGGAGTATGGAATACAAAAATTACTAAACCAGACCCTATATTTGCTCCGGAAGATTCTCTAAAACAAGAAACGTATTATGAAGCAACTCAATTACTCAAGCCAGCCTCGATTCATGCCCCTACCTTAGATAAGTTAGAAAATACCAGTGTTGATTCACCAATTATTGTACCTCATGATGTTGATCATTTATCATGGGGTGGAAGCGCGTTGTATAAAGGATTGTTTACCAACATTCCTGAAAGATATACTCGATTTTCAACCGCATCAAGAGATGAAAAATCAAGTCAAAGACTCATTCATCCCTTTATTACTGCTGAGGAATTTGACAATCGATTGAAAACGTTTGCTCATGATCAAGATTTATATTCTTATATTAGATTTGGTACCCTGGTTCAAAGAGTTAAAAAGTCAGCCTGTGGTCATAAATGGAAAGTTTATTTGAAAAAATATAACCAGGTGAAACAAACTGATGAATGGTATTCTGAAACTTTTGATGCGGTGGTGGTTGCCAATGGACATTTCAGTATTCCATTTATTCCTTTAATTAAAGGGTTGGGTGAATTTACATTAACAAGGGATCCCAACACGGTAATCCATGCCAAATCATTTCGTGATCCAGATCAATTCAAAGGTAAAAATGTACTTGTGGTTGGTAGTGCCATTAGTGGAATTGGTATTGTTCAACATTTGTACCCCATTGTAAAAAATCTTATAATTAGTCGTCGTCCTGAAAAAATTGAAAAAACTCCCTGGCTTAATGAAGCCATTGAATCTTTGAGTTCGATTGTTAAACCTACTATTTCATCAGTAGACCCGGAAACGGGTAAAGTTTATTTTGATGATGATACTTTTGTTGAAAATATTGATCATATAATTTTTGCTACTGGTTATCATTGGAGTGTTCCATTTTTTGATAAAAATGATAATTATATTTCTCATTCAATTCCACCCAATAAAGTGGCACCGGCCAATAATTCTCGAATTAAAAATATTTATTATGGAGTGTTTCATATTGAAGATCCCACGTTGGCATTTGTGGGGTTATTACAGGGAAGATTTTTAACATTTGGATTTGAATCAGCACTGGCTGCCATTGCCGGGGTTTGGCTGAACTATAAAAAATTACCTTCCAAAGAACAACAATATGAATGGCAAGATCAAAGAGTAAAAGCGGTTGGAGATACTAATGCAGCATTCGCGTATGATTCTCAATCTTTAATTACAAATTATATAGGAAGATTGCTCGAACTTGCACCAAAGGGTAGACCCAGCCCCATTGATGAACAAATACCTCATTTAAAAGAAATCGAATCAGGTGAGAACAATTTGGAACAGTTATTCTACAAATTCAAAGCTGGAGAGCTTAAGTTTGAAGATATTTTCAGTGAGGAGAAGCTTGTCAAAGCCAAATTATAATTCGCTGTACAGTCTATAGATCAGTAACTATGTCAGTGATTCAAATATACAAAAGTAATTTCCAAGGTAGACAGTCTTTTTGGATAAGTTCGATATGTTGAGCGCCACTATTGCACCGTATTGCTATATTACCTCGGGAACCACGCCATGTTCCGAACTTTTCTGGGGCGGTTCCGTTAAATTCCATGTCTGCCATTTTTCTTTTTTTTTTTTTCTTTTTTCTTGTGGTAGCCGCAACAATTTATTTTAGCAGCCACACTTTTTTTTTTTTTTTCGCAGTCTGTCATTTCCAATCACTCCGTTGAAATTTTCCTTATTTGATTCTTTGACTTCGAAATGCGGGGCTCAAGTCTTGATTATGTAAGAGCATTTAAGTGAAGAGCAGCAAGAAGACCCTTTATCAAATGCTTATCAGACAAAATGCTAATTTCACAACATTCTATTGGTCTATTTTTATTTTTTATGTGAGTTTTAGGTTGAGGTGAAACTTGACAATAAACGGTGCTGCTACCTTGTGAAATCCCACCATTCAATATATTTCCCTGGTTTCTTCTTTGGTTTATTAGTGACTGCTTGGTTAAGCTGCCTAGCCTTTATCACAAATTTATTTGTTGCCCTTTTACATTTCCCTTACTGGGTTTTTTTTCTACATCCGGTTGAAAAATTATAAGATTTTTTTTTTACTGCGAAAAAATAATCATTAGTTTTCAAATTTATACACAGTTTTTTATTGTCTGCGGTTGATCTTGGAGAATTTTTATACGATTTCTTGATCAGTGTGCCAATTTTTTGCCCGCTAAGCAATGGTTAGCAAGGCGTATTCTTGGTAAGTTTGATCTCATTAAGGAAATGAACACCTTCGATATGTTCGGTACTCTCCGTAAATGTGGCTGGATGAATCCTAAGCCTATTAATTTCAAATGTCAGAAATTAATCTGAGATTGTGAAATTTTGTTGATTCCCCACAACTCAATAAGTATATAATAAACATGACTTTACTCTTTGATGAAGTTTTTTTTTTTTTTCATTCTCAGTATCAGTGTCAAAATGACTATTGCTAGGAAAGTATTGGCTCCTTTTATAGGAGATCTGGAACAAAAACTTGATCTGAATGACGTTACTTTTGAAGATGTTGAAACCTTGAGTACCTATTCCAATCGTCAAACTTCAAATGGTGCTCCCGTTGAAAATATCAATCCATTAGGTTATAGTCTTGATTATTTTACTGCATTTTATTTGGTACTTCAAGGGATTATTGGTACTGGTATCTTTGCCACTCCTGGTTCTGTATTGGCATCAATGAATGGTAGTATTGGTGCCACTTATTTATTATGGGTTAGTGGTTACTTCATTGTTTTGATGGAAGTTAGTGTTTATGCTGAATTTGTTACCTATTTCCGTAAGAGAAGTGGTGGTGATGTCGTTTATTTAGAACAAGCTTATCCCAAACCTGATTTTTTGGTACCTACCACTTATGCTGGTGTTAGTGTTTGTTTATCATTTTTAAATTCATCAGCAATTGCATTTGGTACATATGTCTTAAATGCTGCTGAAGTTGATGCTGGTGCCTGGACTCAAAGAGGAGTTGGGGTCGCTGCTTTAAGTTTTGCTTGTATTTTGGCTGCTACCAATACTCGATTGAGTTTAAAAATATCCAATTTTTTGGGATTTGTTAAACTTATATTTTGTTTTGTAATTGTTATAACTGGATTTGTTGTATTAGCTGGTGGTACTCGAGTTGAAAATAGTCATAATATTTTTAAAAATGCTTGGGGTCATCCAACTTCAAATGGTAATGCCATTAGTAATGCCATTTTAAAAGTTTCATTTTCATATGGTGGTACTCAATATGTATTTAGTTTGGTTGGTGAATCAAATCCAAAACAAACCAAGAATTTATTTCGTTATTTTATTCCAGGAATTTTAACTTTTGTGTTTGTTCTTTATATTTTGATTATTACTTCTTATTATGCCGGAGTTAATTCAGTCGAAGAAATTATGGAAAGTGGTACATTAATTGCATCATTATATTTTTCAAAAGTATTTGGTACCAAAGCAGCAACGAAAGCTTTGGATGTTATGGTGGCACTTCTGGCATTTGGTCATTTATTAGCTGCTATTATTGGTCATTCACGTGCATTAAGAGAATGTGGTAGACAAGGAGTATTACCATATTCTAAATGGTGGTCATCTACCAAACCTTGGGGTACTCCATTATTACCAATTTTTATTACTTGGGTAGTTAATATTATTGTTAGTTTGGCACCACCACCAGGAGATGCATATAATTTCATTGTTGATATGGGATCATATCAAGGTTATATTTTCAAATTATTATTGGTGGTGGGTCTCTTGTTGGTTAGAAGACAAAGAAAAGCTGCTGGATTAGGATTTGAAGGTTGGAAAGTACCAACACCAATACTTTACTTAACTATATTATACGAAGCATTTGTTGTTGCAATGGCATTTGTGCCACCTGATGATGGTACTTTGATTGGATCCGATGTTTCCTTCTTTTATTGTACCTATGCCTTAACCACAATTGGTATCATTGCATTGTGTGTATTCTACTACTTTGTTTGGGCTAAGGTGATTCCACATTTCTATGGGTATGAACATCGTTTGACATATTACTCGTTGAAAAATGGTGAATTGGGACATACGGTGGTTAAAGTGAATAAAGAAGACTTGGCTACATGGGATGCCGAACATGATGATACCGGTCGGTTGATTGGCGAGCAAGATACTCGTAGTTCGGTCGATAATGTTGTTGTTTCAGTGGTTGATTACAATAAACTGTTTAAACAGTAGTAAAGAGTACTTCGCTTAATCTGTTAGCAGACATTCGCTTAAATTGCTAAGCTTACATTTTTCACCTTTCTTTATTTTTCTTTCTCTTCTTTTCTTTCCTTCCTTTCCTTTCCCTCCTTTCCTTTCCCTCCTTTCCTTCTTTTCCCTCCTTCTTTTCTTTCCTTCCTTCTTTTCTTTCCTTCCTTCTTTTCCGTCCTTCCTTCTTTTCTTTCCCTTTCGTTTGCTTGTTCTTTTTTTTTCAATTTAGATATGATTTATTTCTTCTTAGTGTTATCTTTCAAAATAAAATTACCCTCTTGTTATCGAGATAACACAATAAGCGAGATAATAAACCGGGTTCCCTGTATTGACGCCGAAAAAATGATAAGCTTCCATGCATGAGTTCGGTGAAATACGAGATATGCTTATGTAATCGGTAGCCACCAAACAACCAAAAAAAAAAATACCAGACCACAAAGGATTCTAGAAGTAAAGATAAGATTTCATAATTAATATTTTATAAAAAGCGTATTTCATACTTATAATTCAAGATTGTGTTTTATATTTAATAAGCATAGTCTAAATACTTATCAGTATGAGGCTAAAGGATCTCACCACTTGTTCCATATCAATCGGATATCTCCTTTCATTAATGCGGAAATAACATTTTTGTGGGGGATTCTAAATTTTTCTTGTCTTCTTTTTTTTTCGTTTAAAAAGCGGCGGCCCGGAAATTCTTTTTGCTGTCTTTTTTTTCTGCTGTCTTTTTATTTTTCGCCGCTCATCAAAAATTGGTTTTTTTTTTTTTTTCCTTTTTTTTTTTTTTTTGCGGTGAGCGGGAGAAGTGCAAATACCCCAATCGGGCAAATCACAGGGAGCTATCTAATTTTGAGGGGGATCCGCTTATGTAAGCGCGATTCTGTTTCGTTTCTTTTTCATTTTAATTATTTTGCGACCTTGCAGTGATAAGAGATTTAATGGAACATGCATTGGCGATATTCAATCAGCAATATATATATATATATATATAGGTACCTGTCCCTAGCTCTTTGTAAGATTGAATGTAGTTGCGGCAACCAATCATGTCGGACACTAAATCAACTGAACCCAAGTTAGATCCGGTGGTGTCATTCACCCTGGATAATATTGGTAGTACCAATATCATCACTTCTTTCACCTCGGCTGACGGGAAAACGGTGGGGATTACCGGTGATGTTGACGAGGCCATGAAGGTGGCCATAAGTCATAATATCGATGGGGTTATGATGGATGATGCCACCAGTAAACGTCTCTTACGAAAGATTGATTTCTATCTCCTTCCCCTCATTTGTCTTCTTTATGCTTTCCAATTTATGGATAAAACCACCAATTCTTACGCTGCTGTGATGGGACTTAAAGAAGATTTTAATATGGTGGGTGATATGTATTCTTGGTGTGGTACTTCTTTTTATATTGGTTATTTGGTTTTTGAATTCCCTGCCAATGCTCTTTTACAAAGATTTCCCTTGGCTAAAACAACGGCTGCCTTTATTGTATTATGGGGTATTATTCTTTGTTTACATGCCACTCCACAAAATTATGCCGGATTTATTACCTTGAGAACTTTACTTGGTATTTTGGAAAGTTCAATTACTCCTGCCATGGTTATTCTTACAGGTCAATGGTATAAAGCAGAAGAACATTTTTTAAGAACCGCACTTTGGTTTTCATGTAATGGTTTGGGTATCATTATTGGTGGGGCCATTGCTTATGGAGTTGCATCTCATGATGCTCATTATTCGGTTGAAGCTTGGAAAGTTTTGTTTATTGTTACTGGTCTTATGACTATTGTTACTGGGGCACTTTTTTACTTACACATTCCTGATATTCCATCCAAAGCCTGGTTCTTAACCGATGAAGAACGAGTATTGGTTGTTGAAAGAATTAGAAGTAATCAACAAGGTTTTGGTAACAAACATTTCAAAAAATATCAATTTATTGAAGCCATGAAGGATATTAATACCTGGTTGTACTTTTTATTCGGGGTGGCTTCCAATATCCCTAATGGTGCTTTAACTAATTTTGGTAGTATTTTATTGAAGTCTGATTTTGGTTATTCATCCAAAGATTCTTTGTTAATGAATATGCCCTGTGGTGCAGTTGAATTCGTTGGTTGTATCTTATTTGCTTCTAGTACCAAAATCATTCCTCATAGAATGGCCGTTAGTCTTACCGCTATGGTGGTTTCCCTTGCTGCTTCTTGTATGTTGGCATTTGCTAATGAACTGAAGGAAGCTAGATTGGCTGGTTACTACTTGATGTATGTTTACCCAGTTACCACCATTTGTGCCTTGTCATGTTTTGCTTCTAATTCAGCTGGTCATACCAAGAAAATCACTACCAATGCCGTGTTTTTAATCGGTTATTGTGTGGGTAATATCGTGGGTCCTCAGACTTTTATTGATAAACAGGCTCCTTCTTATACTGGTGGTAAGATTAGTTTTGTTGTTTGTGATTGTATTACCTTGATTATTATTGCTGCTATTTATTTCAATTATTGGATTTGTAATAAGAAGAAGGATCGTGATTTGAAAGTTATGGATACTTCAGCTCTTGAACATCTTGAAAATATCGAATTTGCCGATATGACTGATAAAGAAAATCCTCATTTTAGATACCGTCTTTGAAATCTCCTTTGTCTTTTTGTATATTATATGCTTTTATTTCTTCAGTTTGAATTATTCTTTACCTACATAATTTATATTTATATTTACTTAACTATTTTGTCTTTCATGCGATTCCCAGTGAATCCACACTCTTACTTTTTCTCTTTGACACATCAAAAGCTTATATCTACTTGAAAGCATGTTGTCATTTGTTTCATGGTCAGGTTTGTCTTAATACAGTATAAAGGTTTTTATTGTTTTCGAAAAAGCTGATTCTCAAATTTTATTGAAAACGGTGAATTTCTGATTTTTCAATTGCATCATTTTTTTTAGCATTTAACCTCAAAATGTTGACAAAAATTGCAAAAATTGATTTTTTGAAATATTTTGAAAAGTCATCTACACAATCAGACTAGAAACAGAGTCTGTTATTTAGAAGAAGAAAAGAATTAAGTAAGTAGTGTACTCCTTGTTCTTTGGGTATATAATATAAATTCAAAAAACATGAATAAGTAAGAAATGTATGCTTCTCACGCGAATTACATAATCTGGCACACAACCTGGGGATGAAGAACAGTACGTCTTTTGCAAAACGATCACAATCATTATTGGCATGAACCAATAAGTTATGAGGTTCTATATTAAAATTGTCACCACAGGATATTTATATCTAAATAAATAATAACTACATGAGAAGTAAAACAAAAATGTAATTCGCTGCTTACGTAATATGGCGAAAAACTCACAATGCAATCTTTTGAACTCCAGTATTTTGAAGCTCACTAGGTGATTATCAGATGAGACAAAAGGACAGAAGGGACAAGCTTTATCTTTGTTGAGTCAGTTTATGTGAGATGATTATCATCCATACTTTTCTCGGTCTAATGTGACATCAAAACAGAAACGAAATTATATTTTTAAACAAAATACGGAAAAAAAGACAATAAAGCGGAAATCGGGGCAAAAAAATTAACTCCGTCTGGTATAAAAGGAACAGGATATTTCGAGATCAAATCATTCTGTGCCACTTTCTTTCTTTTCTTCTAAGGTTCCTTGAAAAAATCATAAACCATGTCCAATTTAACTACTTCGATTCAAATAACTCAAAATTCTCGCTATAAATTGAATAACGGTCATCAAATCCCCGTTAGTGGATTTGGTACCTATGAAATTGCCATTTCTGATACTTATGAAATTGTTTATCAAGCATTGATTGATGGTTATCGTCACATTGATTCTGCTGTATACTACAAAAATGAAGAACAGGCTGCTCATGCTGTTGGTCAATTCTTGAAGGATCATCCTGAAGTAACTCGTCAAAGTATTTGGTTCACCACCAAGATTAGGGATACTGAACAGGGTTATGATAGAACTCAACGTGAAGTTGAAGGTATTGCATCGAGAGTTAAAAAACATATTGATTACGTTGACTTGATACTTATTCATTCTCCTCAAACTCTGAAACAATTGAGATTGGAAACCTGGAAAGCTTTACAAGAATATGTTTTGAACCCTAGTAACGATACTTTAAATATTCACTCAATTGGTGTTTCTAATTTTGGTATAAGTCATTTGGAAGAATTATTAGGTTGGGAGGGATTACTTGTTGAACCAGTACTCAATCAATTGGAATTACATCCTTGGTCTCCTCAGTTAAAATTACGTCAATTCTTGGTGAAGCACGATATCTTGGTCGAAGCTTACTCCCCATTGACCCGTGGAAGAAAATTTGATGACCCAGATTTAATAAGGTTGGAAAACACCTATGGTATTCCCAAAATTGAAATTTTATTGAAGTGGGCTTATTTACAAGGCTTTATTGTTGTGGTAAAGACTAGTCAAAAAAATCGTGTTAAAGAAAATTTGGCAATATTACCCAAAGATGAACCTTCACCTGAAATCTTGGATGGAACCAGACACTTTGGTAAATTGGACTTGGATATAAATATTTTGTCCGCTTTAAATAAACCCGAATCTCATGAAATTTGTACTTGGGGTGGTAATGATCCTACCTTGTATGAAAGTTAAACCTCGATTGTTAGTACCAATATACCCACCCTGTGTACTACATTCACGTTTGGAAAAGACATTTAGTTTATTACCAATGATAACACTTTGAGCAAGTTACTAATATATACTCATCATAACTCCTTACACTACGTTCAATTAGCTTTGGTAGTTTGGGTAATTTGATATTTTTTTGTAGTTGAACCCCACATAAATTGTAATCTCCGTATAAATTTTAATACATATGAGAATAAACGAAGCCTAAATTATTTCACAACATCATATAATTGAAAATATATAACACAACAAACAGAATTTTGAATTCAAATTACCAATACTAAGAAAAACAATCTCCCAATGATCAAGAACTGCAACAAAAACTATGTGAATCTCGGACCTCGAGACGAACTATGGGTCACAATATTCCACACACAACAATATATTGTGTTAAATCTTGAAGAATCGATTATCTGCTCTTCTCAAGTTTCTTTCTTTTTATCATGCTCTCCATACTGTTTCGTTTTTTATACTTATATTCTTGTTATTACCTGGGTCATTTTTATTTGAGATTGAAAGCATTTTATGATTGCAACTAGAATTCTATAGAATTTTATTCCCATTCCTGAAATAAAAAATTAGATAGAACCTTGATACAAGCTGTTACAATTTTATCACAAATGACTCGAACACTACTTGAGTTATACAAAAAGCATCGTGAGTTCAGGATCAACATTGAAGTGTATGTAGGTAAACGAAATAAGGAATAAATCAAATAGATAAACTTTAACTCAATCAATTATTTTTTTAATAAGTAGAGTCAAATTAGGCACTTTTTTTTTTCTTGCCTTACTAAAAGTAAAGAATGCAAAATTTTTGTACGAAGGGCGTAATTAAGTTTCACATTGTTTTCATAGATCTTACAGAATAAGTAAGTTGGTGTTTTGAAAGGATCTAAGGTCCCCAAAATGTTTTCAATCTGTAATAAAGTTAATACAAAATGGCCGCTTCTCAAACTAACAACTTCTCAACAACAATCTAACGAACCTCAAGACAAGAACATTGTCAGATTGACACGAAACGGTGCTATTTTTCATAGTTGGGTTACCCTTGAGTTTTTTTCTTTTTTTTTCTAGTTAAATCTAAATTGGTGGTTAATGCTTCTAAGTTTTGAAGGCTCAGGTGAAATGACACAGCATGTATCAACACTAAACAGTCTAATATATAATTCAATGAATTATATTATGCTCAACATTGCTCTGATCTTTAAATTTCATTTAGGTTTCACATTAAGCTTATTAAATACTCTTATCTTCCCTGTTAAAGAAAAAAAAAAGAAGAATAAGATAAGAAAGCATATTGTAAAAAGGTATATGAAACAAACTTTTATATAATTATATATCACCGTTAGAATGCAATATGACAACAAAAAATACCAATAAATCCTTCTGTTCACAAAGGTTCAACTCCCAGATAAGGATCTATTGACTGAGATGAAAAAGACTCCCTTGAAAGTGTTTCGGTGGATTGATCACCACACTAAAAGGCTCAACACTTTCGAGGTATTTTGGTGAAATAAAAACTGGAATTGAAAAGGTAAGAGAAGTGATAAGTGAAAATTTTGTACTTCTTTGTGCTGAGTTCGTATTTATCTTCCAATTGAGCGAAATTGTGTAAGATTTCTTGTTCTCATGTGTTGCTTACACATCACTCAACAAACTTAATTTGACAAAAAATCACTTGAAAGACAAACTCTTGACTTCGACGTCATTGAGCTCGTAAAATCTTTGCTGGTTTCGATTAATAAGCTAAGTTCAAGTGAAAAAAAAAAAGTATCTGATCTCTTTTCCGAAAAACTTAAAATTAGATTGAGACTACAAGCACCAGTTTATTACCGACCCACTTTCGGAATTTTCGCAATTTTTGGAATTCCGGTAAGCGTGAGTGAAACTTTTCACAGCTTAGCTTTAAAACAATCACAACATTATTTTGTATATTTTCAGAGTAAACTTGACTTGTTGCAAGAGGTTTTTTTCAAGTTTTTTTCAATTTATAACTTTTGCAATACCAGCTTAACAAGAGAAAAATTTGATACCGGGTTGCAAGCCGGCATGAACTGTGTACTTTTTTAAGGCACAAAAAGTACACACTGGTATAAATGAAGATTTGTAATCACAACAGGGATATCAATAATATCATCGAAAGTAGTTTGTAAAAAATTTTTGACACATTTTTTCTATTCTTTATTTCTTTTTATTTTCTTTGTAAATATCTGCTTACTAACATGTTTGTATCTATAATTGCCGGGGTGCTTTTTTGTGAATATGTCAGTAAAGAAAAAAACGGTCGCTTATTGATTTTCAAAGCTGGATATGCAAAAACTAAAATAGTATAAATATTGGAGGATTATTCTTTCAGCATGCTTGTTTCCTATTTCCTCTCAAAAAATAACTTGATCCCAAAACCCCAAATAACTATCAATGAGTGTCAACATCAGAGCCCTTAAGGATACTAAAACTTTTACCCCAATTAAGGTTGGTAAGAATGAACTCAGTCACAGAGTTGTTTTTGCTCCAACTACTCGTTTTAGAGCTGCTGGTGAAAATGATCCATCCCAATTACAGCTTCAATACTACGATGAAAGATCTCAGTTCCCAGGTACCTTGATTGAAACTGAAGCTACCATTGTTTCTGAAAAACTTGGTAGTTATTACGGTGTTGGTGGTATTTACAGTAAAGAACAAACTGAAGGTTGGAAACAAATTGTTGACAAGATTCACCAAAATAAATCTTTCGTAGCTGTTCAATTATGGGGTTTGGGACGCGTTGCTGACCCCGTCTTTTCTAAAAACAAAGGCATCCCAATGGTTGCTGCTTCCGAAGTCTACATGGATGATGAACACAAAAAAACTATCGTTGATGCTGGCACCACTCTTCATGAATTAACCACCGAAGAAGTTGAAAAACTTATTTATGAAGATTACACCAACGCTGCCAAGAAGGCCGTGGCTGCTGGTTTCGATTACATTGAAGTTCACTCTGCTCATGGTTACATGCTTGATACTTTTTTACAACCAGCTACCAACAAGAGAACCGATAAATACGGTGGTTCTATTGAGAACAGAGCCAGAATTGTTTTGGAAATCATTGATCACTTGAGTTCTATTATCGGTGCTGAAAAAATCGGTATCAGACTTTCTCCATGGGCTACTTTCCAAGGTATGAAGGCTCATAATGATGATGTACATCCTCTCACCACCTTTAGCTACTTGGTAAACGAATTACAAAAACGTGCCAACAAAGGTAAAGAGCTTGCTTTCATCTCTTTAGTTGAGCCAAGAGCTTCTGGTTGTCTTGATGTTAAAAAAGAAGACCAAGCTGGTAACAATCTTTTTATCAAGAATATCTGGAAGGGTACCCTTATCAGAGCTGGTAATTACTCTTACGATGCTCCTGAATTTAATCAACTTCTTGAAGATGTCGATGATGGTCGCACCTTAGTTGGTTTTGCCAGATACTTTGTCTCTAACCCAGATTTGGTTCAACGTTTACATGATGGTCACGCTTTAGAGCCTCATGATAGAGAATTGTTCTACCAAAGATATAACTGGGGTTACAATACCTATACTAAATACGGTGAACCATCTACCATTGATAAAGACGAAGCTATCAAGCAACTTGCTGAACCTCTCTCCAAGCTTACTGTTTAGATCGAGTAAAATTAGATTAGATTTATGGATTTGTTTTTTAGATTAATATCATGATACAAACTAGACTCTCAACAAGATGTAGCTCTCAATTTATTTTGGGGAGAAGGGGGAACTTTACCCTCGTTCTTGTAGTGCTTTATGTGGACTTTTTTTTTATTTTGATCTTTTTACGTGATGAGCTCGTCTTGTTATATTAATTTGTTCACCATTTAGGAATAGACATACAATATAAGTCAAAATGCCATCTTCAACCTTTTGTTCTTCTTTTTTGAGTTTTCAGTTCAAATCTGAAGCGTCGCTTGACCATTAGCCAAAAAAAAAATGAAGAATACTTGCTGAGTTTAACACTACTTGAGGTTTATTTCACACAGACATATATCGTCTTACAACATCCATATTGTCTTTTTTCAATTATATTTTGAGCTCTTTCGAAACGGTGAAATTTGAAAACAAGAGAATCGGAAAGTTGGAGTCTGTGTCCTACTTTTTTTTTATATCCGAAGTTCGTACCTATATCCTAATTGGGCAAGACTATGTATGGCTGCTTAAAACTGCTCTCAGTCTGAATTTTCTTTTTCTTGCAAACGCTTTGTGCACAGCTTTAAAAACCAACAAACTCATGCCAATTCCAAACATCGATGAGTTAACAAACTTCATTCAGAAAATGAACTTTTCAATAAAGTTTTTTTTGGTTGAACCTCTAATCATTTTCCAGGTGAGAGAAGAACGACAAATCTAATTTCAGAATCAGGGCAAACAAAAAAAAAGAAAAAAACTCAATCCATTTCAAAATACGGTAGCATGTACGGTAGCATGATGTTTCAAAAATAAATGCTCGTAAAGAGTAAGATCATTCTATTCATTTGTGTATCAAATCGGTTAGATCAGTTCTGACAGGAATAACACAGACCCCAATTTAGTATGTGAAACTCAAGGAAAGGCAAAACTATTACGTGAGTTCCAGTTGAATAATATCTACTGACTTGCTTCCTTAGAAGGTGAATCAAAAATGATGTGGTACCTGAAACATGCCCATTGTAGTGACTATATTAACTTTTTTACAAGGGGAAATCAGACTAAAAGCCTCTTTTGAATGTGAAATGTTCCCATTTAAATTCAATTGAACCAAGAATAAAAACAAAATATTAATTTCTAATAAACGTTCAACGACTAGTTGATGAGTACATATAACAATAATCTAACCACGAGCGCCCTAAAATAATATTTATATTATTGATTATTTAATATGTAAATTTATTTAAGACATAGTCTGTACTATTTTTTATTTTATAATGATTATTATTATTATATTCATTATGTAAATGATTGCTGTCAGTAGCGTTAATTATAAAATATAAATAAGGTATAATATCATTTATATAAGTGTTATACATATAATCATACAAAGTATGAAGATGAGATCTTAAAAAACTATAAAATATAATTATAATATAAAATAGTAGGGTGCCCATTAATATTTAAACAGCGAATAATAAAATAAATGAACTTTCAGATATATTTTCTCGATTGCTTTTGATTGGTGATATACATGGACATTATATTCATTTCCAAAACTAAAGACAGTTAAATTTAATCCCAAGACTGATAATTTGTTGGTTCTCGGGGATATTATCACTAAAGGACCCGATTCATTTAAAGTATTAGATTATCAAATTGAACCTAACATTGATTATTTTTTAGGTAATCATGAATATAGCGTTTCTTTTTCTTCCTCAATGAGTATTGATTGAGTCTTGCCAAAGATGGGATAATTTTTCACGTTGAACGATGAGTAGAATAAAATGCAATTAAGTTTCGGGATTTTCACTGCAACAAATAAAGTTCAGATATTACTCAAGCAAAACACTCTAAGATCCCAATAATATTTGACTTTCCCGCCTTTGGATGAAAAGTAAAAAGTGAAGCCTAAGTTAGTAATATTTTTTGAGAGGACCAGGTGAAACAAGATAGTCTTAATCAACATAGTCTTAATCGAGCCTTGAAGATCATTCTGTGTATTCTCATCTTTTTTTTTTTCCCTTTCCATCATATTTCCCGTTTATTCCAGTATTATTGCTATTATGGCTCTTCAGCAGTTTAATACCATTTTCATTGTTCTGACTAAAATAGGAAGTTAGATAATACCTTGTCACGCAGAATATCACAGTGAAAAAGAAATGCCACTTGGATATTTTTTGCAAAACAAAATGCGCTTGAGATCGACAAAGTACATCATAAAGAAGTTGAATAACGAATCAATGAAATAGCAAGACTGCCTTCTTTCTAAGTGCTTTTTTTGTATGTGTATTTTTTTACGACATGAGTGGATATTGCCAGGGCTCAATTAGGCAACTTTTTTTTTTTTTTTGCTGCTTTTTTCTTGCCATACTAAGATCTAAGGATGCAAATTTAATTCTGGTGCCTCTACGAATTCTTTAGAACCCATTTACAGAGTAGGGTCACTCGGGTATAAAAAAGTCCGAAGTTCCATATTTGTTGTCAAAAGTTTTGGTTTTCATACCACACTATTCAAAACAATACAAAATGGCCGCTTCTCAAACCAACAACACTGCTTCTCAACAAAATTGTCAGGTTAAAACGTAATGGTGCTATTTTTCACAGCTGTGTGATTGCTTAGCTTTCGTTCAGCAAAAACGTGGTGTACACCAAATGATGCTCTGGTCTTGGTCACTAGCCGCTAATTGTTAATCTGTCATGCCTGGGTTTGAAAAGGGAGGCTCATTATATTGCTATATAACACCTTAGTTATTGAATAAATTGGATCATCACTTGAAGTCTCTTTTACTCTCAAAGAATTGTTCTGTAGATTGCTGAAAAAAAAAAAAAAAAAAAAAAAAAAAGACTTGTCGTTTACTCAATTACTGTGAGCTTTTTTTTTTCTTTTTTGCCATCTAAATCAAGGTTTGATACAGCGTGTGCTTAGTATTTAGTTATGAAAGTGATGTGACTTCTCCAAATCTGCAAAACGCACGTCAATAAATTAAATCGTCTCAACTCGGGTCAGATGCAAACTAGAATCATATGATCCTGCTAATCTGTTGGGGAAGGAAGTCAAGCTAAATTTGTATTTGATGTTGGTTTACTTGAAAATGCAGCTACTCGTATACCAGATTTTCTGTTTATATCTCTGAGTTTCTCTTTTTCAAAGGTTTGAGTTACAAATAAATATATTATCTTGTGAAATGATCGAGAGTGTTACAAAAGTAAGAAGATAAAAAATAGTAATAAATAAAGAGAAATAAATAAAGAGTAATAAATAAAAGAGTGGTAATAAATAAAGAAGTAACAAATAAAGAAGGATCAGTAAACAGAGGAGTACTAATCAATGTAGACATTGGTTTATCAAATTGCGGAGAGAATTACCAGATGTAAAGTTATGAATTTCAAAGAGCGGAAAAAAAACAAACAACATTTTCTTTCAACTCCAAGCTCAAGTTGAGTAATCAAAGGCTGCAACAAAAACATAAAAAGGTCTCGGGCGTTTCAAACAAATAAGAATAAAAAAAAAGAAAAGCAACTTAACATTTACTGGACATTTTGAAGAAGTTAAAAATGGTAAAAAAAAAAATGTGTACATAACATTGATATTATGTTCTATATACTCAATGGTGGTATAACTAAACAGACGGGTTCCCTGTGATCAACTCAATGTTGGCAAATCAAACACCCGCCTTTTGATTCCTATGGCCGGACAAATTTTCATTTCTCGGGGCAGTTATTGGGCGCTGGCGGGCGGATTTGGGGCGGCAAAAAACAAGCGACAGCAGCAGGGACTTTGGACGGGCCAGAAGCAGGCTGGGCAGCAAGCGTGAGGCAGCTGGACGTTTGGTGCAGGCTCCACAGGCCAAAAGGTGAGCGAGAAAGAGGTCAAAAAACGCCTTTTTGGGCATAGCGCTCGCTGTGTTCAAGCTACACACACCAGTCAGCCACCAGACACCTATTTGGGGCCTGGGTGACCAGGGCAGCCTTTTTGTTTGCCCAGATCGGACAATTATTATTTTACCTGCCCTCTCATTGGCCGATGGCGCCCGCTAGCGTTGATGAAAAAAACAACCAACAACGCGGCCGTCTCTGGCCTGCTCGAAAGTACCTTGGGCAGCAAGGAATAAACCGCAGGTCTATTGACGCCGACGCCACAGGCCAAAAGGCGCTCTTCAAGACCGCCAAAAACACTCTTTTTGTCGTAGCACCCGCTAAAACCACGCTGCAACTGCCCCACCGCCACCATTCGCTTAGTTAAGGCCAGGTTGACACGCGTCGCCCTTTTGTTTGTCCAAATCGGACAATTATTTTTTCCTGCCATCTGACTTTCCGATGGCATAACTTTTTCCCCAGAGCCCGCAAGCACAATCCAACAACACAGGCAGCTTTCCCACGCTCTAGACTACCCACCCAGCGCTTAACATCGTCCTTTTATTTTTATTTTTGACATTGCCTTTGCCAGCCCTAAATGGCCACACGTGATGCCGGGTAACCTCATCGCATCGCAGACCCTGCCGTGTACTTAAACCCGCGAGTTCCCACTTTTTTTCCTTTTTTTATCCTTATCTGCACCTTTTTCACACCCTTTCACACCCTTTCACACCCATTTTTCTTCCCTTTTTCTTCCCCTTTTCTTCCCTTTTCGTGCTCTTTCTCTTCTCTCCCCCTCTCTTGTAGTGTAGTGTAGCTGTAGCCCTCCATTACCACCTATCCCGAACCCCAAAGCCCCGCAGGGATCAGCACCCCTTTCATATTTGGGGGGTCTTCCCCCCAGCCCCGCCGATCGGTTTTATAAGTCTGTGTTTAAAACATACATAAATGTCTACGGCCATATCTAGCATAACGCAGGGCTTCCCGTCCGATCAGCTCCCCTTAAGCTGCTAAGAGCGGAACCGAGTAGTGTAGTGGGAGACCATACGCGAAACTTCCGTGCTGTAGGCTCTTGTTTTTTTTTCTTTTTCATTATAGTATTTCTCAACTAGTTTTTCTGTGAGTGTTTTTCTGTGAGTGGTTGCAAATGGCTGCAATTATCTTTTTTAACCAGCAAAGACCCGTACACCATTTCCTGGTAGGAGAAAAAAGTTACCACAGGGTACCAGATTTTCCCATACAAATATCATAGTAAATCCTCCATACTATTTTTGACTTTTTTTTTTTTTTCCTATATGAATGACATACGGATCCGCGACAAAAACGCGCCAAAATATATCCCCGACAAAAACAAAATGTTAGCAAAAAGACCCAGAAATATCCGCGACAGTTTTTCGGTGGATCCCCGACAGCAAATATCCACGACAGGAATTTTTCCCATACTAAAAGTGCGAGATATATCTTCGACAATTCCGTTTTGTGAAATATGGCTGCTGCTGTTGGTGGCACTGGGTCTTTGAAAGCTGTCAGGTATATGCTGTTGCTGGTGGCTGGGTTTTTGAAAGCTGTCAGGTATATGCTGTTGCTGGTGGCTGGGTTTTTGTCTACGTTTTGGATCTGGCTTTTCTTTTTTTTTTTTGCAGTGGGCTGAGATTGACTCTTGGTGGAGTTCAATCATCGACATTTTTTTCTTTTTTTTTTTTACTTGCTGCATTTTTACGGTGAGCCAAAGGTTGATATGGTGTAGTTCAATTATCAACACTTTTTCTGCGTCTTTTTTTTTTCTACTTTTTTTTTTTTCTTACAACTATCAACGGTTTGATGGTTTACAAGACAGTTTTGATGTAGTTCCATTATCAAAACATTTTTTTTTTTGTTTTGACTTTTTTTGACTCAACGAATAATACCATTTTCGTTGTTTCTCTTTTTCTTCTTGTAGTGTGTGTGTGATGAGTTGGTTAGGGGCTGGTTGGTCACTGTGGGTGGTGTTGAAAGTTTACATCAGTGTTGTGGTGAAAAAGTGGGAGTGAAAAGACGATTTGAAAAAAGTGGGAATCAAGAGAGTTTTAGAAAAGTCGACTAGGAAAAAGCTATGTTACACTAAACAGTGCATTAGAATGCATTGTTGCATTCTCTCTTTTTTTTCGCAGGACGTAGTACTGACAATAAAACACTCCATGAGCAGCATTGTATTTTGGCTTTTTGTATTTCTTGCACAAAAAGTTGCATGTTGAGTTGACTACATGAGCTGATTGTTAATTTTTTTCATAGCGTCTTTCTACCACCACTTTCTGTCGTCCGATATGGTTATGATGAGTGTATTGAGGTCTTTTCGAAGTCTGATTGAAAAACGATTAACGACGAAGAAATGAACTGGGAAGTGGGATAAGATTGTAACTGTAAGAAAAATGGAAGTTGACGAGTGTAGCATGAGTAAACCGGCCATTGTTGAAATTAAGTTTTGTTTTTCTTTGTTCTTTTTTTTTTTTTTCTTTTTTTCCCGGTAGTTATTGCTCGTTTCCCAATCTGGACTGAACGTATCCACTGGCTTGTAGTATATTACGTAATCTTGTTTAGCAGCCATACGCCGAATGGCACTGAACTAACATGAGGTCTTTTATTGATCTAAGCATATATGCCAGCATACATACACTGGCCAACAAGAAGGAAGTAGTTATAGTGTTTCTTTTTCGAATCGAAAAAGCAGCTTTATGCATAAAAGTGATACTTAGGTGTTTCTGAGTGTTATTTTTGTTATTCTTTTTCAATATTTTGTCAATTTTTCATAATAAGTAAGTAAACTTGCAAAAATTTTAGAACTTGTCTTTTTTTTTAAAAAAAACACCGG
The DNA here is from genome assembly GCA_003856775.1 of Hyphopichia pseudoburtonii. Taxonomy (NCBI): domain Eukaryota; kingdom Fungi; phylum Ascomycota; class Pichiomycetes; order Serinales; family Debaryomycetaceae; genus Hyphopichia; species Hyphopichia pseudoburtonii. Next base: position 851,016 of record CP024758.1, read on the forward strand.
AGTATTTAGCAAGAGACTATACTACTGGTTCTATGAAAGAAACATGGTGATAACTCCATAAGTGCGGCCCCGTGAGGGCCGCACACCAAAACGCGCCTAACAAATTCCGAGTGAGGTCAAAATTTTTGTGTGGGATTACCGAGTGAGGTCCATTTCGTTACCGAGTGAGGTCTGCGGACGAGTGAGGTCGATGAAAAAATGCGATTTTGTATGGTAAAAAATAAAATCGGACCTGTGAGGTCTGTTTTGAAAATGTTACCCTGTGAGGTCTGTTTTACCCCGTGAGGTCTGTTTTACCCCGTGAGGTCTGTTTTACCCCGTGAGGTCTGTTGTTTTCAGAGTTTACCCTGTGAGGTCTGTTTTACCCTGTGAGGTTCATTTTACCCTGTGAGGTTCATTTTACCCCGTGAGGTCTGTTTTTTTAAAGTTTACCCTGTGAGGTCTGTTTTACCCTGTGAGGTCTGTTTTACCCTGTGAGGTTCATTTTACCCTGTGAGGTTCATTTTACCCTGTGAGGTCTGTTTTTTTAAAGTTTACCCTGTGAGGTCTGTTTTACCCTGTGAGGTCAATTTTTTCGGAGTTTACCCCGTGAGGTCCATTTTACCCCGTGAGGTCCATTTTACCCTATAATGTCTGTGACAGGCCCTACTACTGGTTCAATGAATTGTTTTTTTTTTTTTTTTTTGTTTCTTTTACTACTACAGATGTTAAGAGATAAAATACTTGTGCTGTTCGAAACTATGAATTAGAGACCACGTATTATATATAACTAGTATCTTAGTATTTGTATGTATGTGCTTAGGCAATGTAAGTTGTAATGATGTTGCTTTTGATTTGTTTTGATTTTAATTGTTTTGATTTTATTGTTTTGATTTTATTGTTTTGATTTTATTGTTTTGATTTTTATTGTTTTGATTTCTGGGGTACGCGTGGGGTAAAAAAAAAAAAGAAAAAGAGATGCAAAAAAAAAGAAGAAAAAAAAAAACACGGAACCTTCGTCTTTGATTATGTAAGCAATTACGTAAATGGCTATGTAAGTATTTTTGGCGGCAATTTAATAATCGAAATCTGCGTATTATTGCACTGCTTTGACACCCATGAAGTCAAGACGGGTTCATAAACCATACTGAAAGAAACAAATATGATTTATTTTGTTTTAAGTGAAAAAGTATGTTTTTACAAAATAGTGTTAACAGGCTTTTGTCCAAATGTTAATTTCAATAGTCTTTTTCCATTAAATGGTCAATTTCTACAGAAAGTAACAAAACTTGCAAAAATCTCAAAGGTTGTCTTATTCAGTGAAAAGCATTGGAATTTGTAGCCACAGAGCACTCAGTTGACCTAGAAACGAAAAGATGATGAATAAAAAGTATATTGCGTGCAACGGAGCGTTTTTAGTGTACTTGAATGTGTGGAGCAGGTATTTTTTTTTATGAGAAGATTTTTTTTTATGAGAAGTTTTTTATGAGTTTTTTGTTAGCTTACCATTTTGAGAATTAGGGACCTCGGGAAAAGATTTTGGTTGCAATTTTGTTTTTCTGCTCCTTTTTTTTTTCTCTGATCCCTTTTTTTTCTGCCTATTTACCGAATCGGGAAATTGGACGCGGACTACTCGACGTGGTCTTTTCAATGCAATTTTTGATGGAGTAGAGAAGCATTCTTTTGAAGGAGTAAGAACGTCAACACTTTATTGCTAGCTCTTTCTTTTACTTTTGCAATGTTCTATATCTTATATACTTAGCATACAATACAATCATTCTATCAAATCCGAGAGCTGGGCTCAGCTAAGTACTTTCGTTCACAATTGAAGTTTGCCATTAGCAATGCCAATATCAATGAAAATAATAAATGTCTTCCAAACAAGTGTCATATTCAAAGCTTAATGAGTTCATGCTGTCTACTCGATCAATCTGATTCATGATCGTCTTGATTAAATGTGTTCTTTTTTTACCGACTTTTCTTGACTCCATGATTGTTTACAAGTCAATTCCCCAGCAGTGGAAAGTTCAAAAGGGTTTAGTTGATTCATGTTCGTGGGTAAATCTGCAATAATTATCATTTCTATGGCGAACGCTGTTTGTTTTTAATCTTATGAAGTGTTTATTTTATCGCTCACTTATTGAATTACCGCATGTCTCTCCACTCAAGCACTCAAAGAGGCCAATTCATGTTCACAAACTTCAAATAGAATCGAATTATGAAGAAAAGCTACAAAATGAGTAATAATAAACATATATTAGTATAAAAAGTAAATGTAAGGCACGTAATTTTTTTTTTCTGATTCAATTTTTTTGGTTCATTTTTTTTTTTTTTCTGATTCATTTTTTTTTCTGATTCATTTTTTTTTTTTTTTTTCTCATCTTGAATTCATGTCAACCATCATTCCATCATTCTTTACCATAGCCTTAAGCAAGTAAAATAAGTAAACAACCCAGTCAGGATAGTCCGCACTCCAGGTATTACGTCTCAATACCTTCAACAACTGCATTTCGCTATATACATATGGGGACACATGGTACATCCGATGGAGAACATCTCCACACATTGGAGTCATTGAAGAAAACAAAAGTAATAGTGGAATCAAATCCTTGCTTGCACATCCGGCTTGACACTTGGTCATCCAACAACGAGTACAATAACCATACTTCTTGAGCCCCGGCTCCTCATCCCTTGTCATTCTGTTGATTCGCGTAAGAATCAGAGATGATTTGAGCCGTGAATGTAAACAGTAAATATAGCCGTGCGTTTGGAGGTAGCTGATAAACGCGTGTGTGGAGAATTGCACACCAATATCAATCTTGAATGGCTTCAACCTGGATGCCATAATATCGACGAGTTTGTTGTATACATGCGTCTCTATTTGGGACCGATTTAGACTAAACGCGGCCCCCTTGCCCTCAGCTGAAGTATCCAGCAGCTCTCTAATTACCTGGGATAAACTATCAAGGTTTCCAAGGAACCTGAACTTGCTGATTACTTCTCCCAACAGGTGAGTATTGTCGGGAGGATTGTGGAATCTCAAACCCTGAAGGTTGTACAAGTAGGTCAATTGAAGGGAAACTTTCTTGTATTGACAAATTCCGTTTTCCCGGCAGCAGGACCTTCCTGGTATTTGTGTGTAATCCTATAGAAATGACATACGTACCGTGAGTAAATTCGCATAGTAAATCTACCGTGAGCAGAAAAAAAACACTGCAAAAAACGCGCATTTATACCGTGAGTAGTTTTTGGGCCTACCGTGAGTAGTTTCTACCGTGAGCAGAAAAAATCACCATACAAAAAAAGAGAAATCTACCGTGAGCAGTTTTTGTATATTGATTTTGCAAGTGGAATTGGGTCTTTGATTTGTTTTTGCTTACGGTTGATCGCAGATGGCATTGGGTTTTTGGCTACAGTTGTTGACTCACGGTTGGCTTTTACTCACGGTTGATACCAGGTGGGATTGGGTTTTTGGCTCACGGTTGGCTTTTGCTCACGGTTGATACCAGGTGGGACTGGGTTTTTGGCTACAGTTTTTGACTCACGGTTGGCTTTTACTCACGGTTGATACCAGGTGGGACTGGGTTTTTGGCTCACGGTTTTACTGTTGGTTGCAGTTCGGTTTCTTCTCTTTTTCTTTTCTTTTTTTTTTTTTTTTCTTTTTTTTGACGCTTATGTGAGCACTTGATGTAGTATCGACATCAACACTTTTTGGTTTTTCTTTCTCTGACTCTCTTTCTTTTCTATTTTATTTTCTTCGGTTTTTTTTTTGACACTTATGTGAACGTCTGATGCAGTATCGACATCAACACTTTTTGGCTTTTCTTCTTCTGACTTCTCTTATTCTTTTCTTCTTGCTTTCATTTTCTGACTTCTCTTTTTTTTTTTTTTTTTTGTTTACTTGGTGCATTCTTACAGTGAGCCAAAGGCTGATTTGGTGTATTTCACTTATCAACACTTTTGCTTTTCTTTTTTTCTCTCTTGTCGCTCTCTTTTTTTTTTCTTTTTTTTTTTTCTTACAACTATCAACGGTTTGATGGTTTACAAAACAGTTTTGATGTAGTTTAATCATCATCACTTTTGTTTTTTTATTTTGACTTTTTTTGACTGAATGGTAACCATTTTCAAGAAGGTCTTTTTTTTCTTCTTCTTCTAGTGTGTGTGTGATGGGTACTGGTTAAATACTAGTTGGGCACAGTGTGTGGTGTTGATAGTTTACATCAGTGTTGTGGTGAAAAAGTGGGAGTGAAAAGACGATTTGAAAAAAGTGGGAATCAAGAGAGTTTTAGAAAAGTCGACTAGGAAAAAGCTATGTTACACTAAACAGTGCATTAGAATGCATTGTTGCATTCTCTCTTTTTTTTCGCAGGACGTAGTACTGACAATAAAACACTCCATGAGCAGCATTGTATTTTGGCTTTTTGTATTTCTTGCACAAAAAGTTGCATGTTGAGTTGACTACATGAGCTGATTGTTAATTTTTTTCATAGCGTCTTTCTACCACCACTTTCTGTCGTCCGATATGGTTATGATGAGTGTATTGAGGTCTTTTCGAAGTCTGATTGAAAAACGATTAACGACTAAGAAATGAACTGGGAAGTGGGATAAGATTGTAACTGTAAGAAAAAATGGAAGTTGACGAGTGTAGCATGAGTAAACCGGCCATTGTTGAAATTAAGTTTTGTTTTTCTTTGTTCTTTTTTTTTTTTTCTTTTTTTCCCGGCAGTTATTGCTCGTTTCCCAATCTGGACTGAACGTATCCACTGGCTTGTAGTATATTGCGTAAGCTTGTTTGCAGCCATATCCCGAATGGCACTGAACTAACATGAGGTCTTTTATTGATCTAAGCATATATGCCAGCATACATACACTGGCCAACAAGAAGGAAGTAGTTATAGTGTTTCTTTTTCGAATCGAAAAAGCAACTTCATTTATAAAAGTGATACTAATGTGTTTTTGAGTGTTATTTTTGTTATTCTTTTTCAATATTTTGTCAATTTTTCATAATAAGTAAGTAAACTTGCAAAAATTTTAGAACTTGTTTTTTTTTTTTAAAAAAAACACCGAATTATTTAGCAAGAGACTATACTACTGGTTCTATGAAAGAAATATGGTGTTACAATGTATATTGCGTGCAGAAGAGCATTTTCACTGCTACTGAATGTGTGGAGAAGGCATCTTCTTTTTTTTTTTTTTTTTTTTCGATGGCCGTGCTGGGATTTACCGCGTGGGGAAGAAAAAAGAGTGTGCTGTCAAATGTCTGACGTAAATTCCCGATTGGGAAATACAATCAGAAAAAAAGTTTTTTCCAAGAGCGAACATCAAAAAATTTTTATAGACAACTTTTTTTTATACACATTTTTTTTTTTAAAACATTTTATTTACTATCCATCAATCAATAAAACAATATGGTTTAATCAATCAACATATGTTCTCGGTTGTTACCATCCATCGAACAATTTTATCAATCAATTTATGTTTTCGGTTACTATCCATCAAACAATCTCATCAATCAAGTTCATGTTTTAGGCTGCATATTCCCAGCTTCTAATAAGGAGTGCATTCTAATCAGTGAATCACATCTATCGACAAGCTGTGAGCTGCAGCCATTCTGTCAATCAAACAAGACCGCTGACTAAGTGTGTTGTTGACATGCTCAAGTGTGCTTCATCGAATATAATGGTGAAAGTTATTTTTGTCAAAAGTATACTCTTGAGAGCTGCTATCATCAAACTAAAGCTTTAGAAGGAAAAGCGGACTGAACTTGCCGCCAGAAAAGGGATTTTTGGCTGCGTTCTCCATGGAAATGGCATTTTTCCATACAAGTATATTTTTTTGGTGGTCAAATCTAGTATTTCCAAAGGAGCTATCAACAAAAAATAATCTATATGAAAACTTGGGGCTATTTGACCGACAGAAATGTTGTTTTTTGAAAAGAATAAATTTTTTTCGCTGCGTTTTTGTTGAAGTGGAAAAAAAGTATTCTCAAAAATAGTGTTTGTGGTGACGATATGACCAAACAATCAAGTTCTATGGAAAGTTAAGCCAAATTCACCGTTAGAAACATTGTTATGTGAAAGAAATAAATTTTTTTTGCTGTTGTTTCGGCGGCGTAAAAAATAATTAATCTGAAAAATAGTGTTTGTGGTAATGCTATGACCAAATAAATGACATCAATGGAAAGTTGAGCAGTATTTACCATTAGAAATGCTGTTGAAAAGACAAGTATGGTTTTTTGAGCTGTTTTGTCGGTGGTGGTAAAAAAGTGTTGTCAAGTCAAGTTTCTGGTACACTAAAGCAACTGACTTCTTGTCGTCAGAAACAAAATTACCAATACTCTGTTGTGCTTTCTTCTGTGTTCTTTTCTATCTCTTTTATCTAAAACTTATATAGACAAATTCAAAACTTATATAAACAAATGTGTGGCTTTATTTTTCTAACCAAAAGTATTTGAGTTATCGGTTCGAAAAGCATTTCTATAAAGGTCGAAATGGTAAGGCTGCCATTTTCTTTCTCTCATATAATAGATAACACTAGAAGCTATTCACCCAGCCGGAGGCGCGCCAAAATTTGTTAGGCGATCTCCCTTACGTAGGTCGCTTAAGTACTGGCGTTCACCGTGACGTAGATTTTGTTTCTCCCTTCCGTAGGCTTTGCCCAGCCGGAGGCTATTTCTCCCTTCCGTAGGCAATTTTGTACTTGTAGTACGGGTGTTGTATTTGTAGTACGGGTGTTGTATTTGTAGTACGGGTGTTGTTTTGTATTTGTTGACTTGGGTTTGTTGTGGTGTAGTACTACCATCAACATTATTGCTTTCTCACTTTTTTTTCTGACATTTTTTTTTTGACCTTTTTTCTGACCTTTTTTCTGACCTTTTTTCTGACCTTTTTTTTCTGACCTTTTTTTTATTAGTTGATCTTATACTGGTTGAAGAACAGGGTTATTGAAGTTTTTGAAGGAGTACAATCATCACCACTAATATTTTGCTTTTACTTTTATTTTTTTACTTTTATTTTTTTACTTTTATTTTTTTACTTTTATTTTTTTACTTTTTTTTTTTGCAATCTTTTTTGCAATCTTTTTTTTTCTTCTTATTCTTTTTTTTTTACTTTTTTCTACCGTTGGTCAACGACATGTTGTTGAAGTGGAGCTTTGGAGTAGTAAGACTATCAACACTTTTTGTATCGTTTTGTGCATTCTTTTTTTTCTCTTCTCAGCTTTTATTTCTTTTCCGCTGTCTTTTTTTTTTTTCTTCTCTGCTGTCATTTTTTGTGCACTTTTTTTTTTCTGCTTTTCTCACTATCTTGTCTTTTGATTGGTGAGACTGACTTGTAGGCTCGTTGCATGTTGTTTTGGAGGAGTACGATTATCAACACGTTTATTTTTACTAAACCTAATCAATCATGTTTTCTTTTTCTTTCTTTCTTTTGATAACACTAGAAGCTATTCACCCAGCCGGAGGCGCGCCAAAATTTGTTAGGCGATCTCCCTTACGTAGGTCGCTTAAGTACTGGCGTTCACCGTGACGTAGATTTTGTTTCTCCCTTCCGTAGGCTTTGCCCAGCCGGAGGCTATTTCTCCCTTCCGTAGGCAATTTTGTACTTGTAGTACGGGTGTTGTATTTGTAGTACGGGTGTTGTTTTGTATTTGTTGACTTGGGTTTGTTGTGGTGTAGTACTACCATCGACATTATTGCTTTCTCACTTTTTTTTCTGACATTTTTTTTCTGACCTTTTTTCTGACCTTTTTTCTGACCTTTTTTTTTCTGACCTTTTTTTTCTGACCTTTTTTTTATTAGTTGATCTTATACTGGTTGAAGAACAGGGTTATTGAAGTTTTTGAAGGAGTACAATCATCACCACTAATATTTTGCTTTTACTTTTATTTTTTTACTTTTATTTTTTTACTTTTATTTTTTTACTTTTATTTTTTTACTTTTTTTTTTTGCAATCTTTTTTGCAATCTTTTTTTTTCTTCTTATTCTTTTTTTTTTACTTTTTTCTACCGTTGGTCAACGACATGTTGTTGAAGTGGAGCTTTGGAGTAGTAAGACTATCAACACTTTTTGTATCGTTTTGTGCATTCTTTTTTTTCTCTTCTCAGCTTTTATTTCTTTTCCGCTGTCTTTTTTTTTTTTCTTCTCTGCTGTCATTTTTTGTGCACTTTTTTTTTTCTGCTTTTCTCACTATCTTGTCTTTTGATTGGTGAGACTGACTTGTAGGCTCGTTGCATGTTGTTTTGGAGGAGTACGATTATCAACACGTTTATTTTTACTAAACCTAATCAATCATGTTTTCTTTTTCTTTCTTTCTTTTGATAACACTAGAAGCTATTCACCCAGCCGGAGGCGCGCCAAAATTTGTTAGGCGATCTCCCTTACGTAGGTCGCTTAAGTACTGGCGTTCACCGTGACGTAGATTTTGTTTCTCCCTTCCGTAGGCTTTGCCCAGCCGGAGGCTATTTCTCCCTTCCGTAGGCAATTTTGTACTTGTAGTACGGGTGTTGTATTTGTAGTACGGGTGTTGTTTTGTATTTGTTGACTTGGGTTTGTTGTGGTGTAGTACTACCATCGACATTATTGCTTTCTCACTTTTTTTTCTGACATTTTTTTTCTGACCTTTTTTCTGACCTTTTTTCTGACCTTTTTTTTTCTGACCTTTTTTTTCTGACCTTTTTTTTATTAGTTGATCTTATACTGGTTGAAGAACAGGGTTATTGAAGTTTTTGAAGGAGTACAATCATCACCACTAATATTTTGCTTTTACTTTTATTTTTTTACTTTTATTTTTTTACTTTTATTTTTTTACTTTTATTTTTTTACTTTTATTTTTTTACTTTTATTTTTTTACTTTTTTTTTTGCAATCTTTTTTGCAATCTTTTTTTTTCTTCTTATTCTTTTTTTTTTACTTTTTTCTACCGTTGGTCAATGACATGTTGTTGAAGTGGAGCTTTGGAGTAGTAAGACTATCAACACTTTTTGTATCGTTTTGTGCATTCTTTTTTTTCTCTTCTCAGCTTTTATTTCTTTTCCGCTCTCTTTTTTTTCTTCTCTGCTGTCATTTTTTCTGCACTTTTTTTTTTCTGCTTTTCTCACTATCTTGTCTTTTGATTGGTGAGACTGACTTGTAGGCTCGTTGCATGTTGTTTTGGAGGAGTACGATTATCAACACGTTTATTTTTACTAAACCTAATCAATCATGTTTTCTTTTTCTTTCTTTCTTTTGATTTTTTTTTTATCTCATTTTTCTATTTCCATTGTTTTTTATTCTTGTGACCCGCTTTGATGTAATTTTCAAGCGAAAGCCTTTCATTTGATAATGACACTGTTTTCATATGATTTTGTATGTGACAAGATTTGATTCGAGTTTTGGTTGAAGTCGTGTGACATGAAATTTTTTTTTTCTTTCTCTCATTCATTTTTTTTTTTTTTCTGATTCATTTTTTTTTTCTTGATCAAGTTGAACATAAAATTGAATCCTTTATCGGGCAGACAAGGTAGAACTATTTCGGTCCCCAGCACTCAACTATGAGATTAGTATTCACTTCTGGTTGATTGGCATTGTCCATGTTTGGCTCACTACCTCCCATTATGATCACCTCGCCTATTGTTGACAGAAGAGTCCATTAAAAGTACAAACATGCCAGATTCACAGTTATGGGGCGAATTTTTGTGATCACCATTGACTATTGGTCTGTTCCATGTCCACAATTCTGAGCAGCCACATGCTTGCGAATACAGTGCTAGCCATAACTGTCGTATGTATTATGTCTTAGTGTTGGGGATGTATAATAGGCTTTCATTACGTCTTGCAGATTAGGTTTTCTTTATCTTTTGTTTTGTTGATAAGCTTGATTTTATCTTTTGTCTTGTTAAGAAGTTTCGTCATTATGATTGAGTCTTTCATGTAAAATGCATTCATTAAATAAAAACTATATAGTTAAGTGTTTTTTTTTTTTTTTTTTGTTTAAAAATAAGGATTTTTTTTTTAATTTACAAAATTATTCAAGTCCACCAACAACCCGCCCTTCTCAGTCATACGACCAGACAAGCGGTACAAGTAAACAAGCCAGTCAGGATAGCTATTGCACCATGTGTTACGCAGCAACACCTTCATTAGCTGCACTTCGCTATGCACAAAGGGTGAGTCTTCGTACATATCATTGAGTGTATCTCCACACATCCCTGTCATCGAAGAAAACAAAAGCAATAGTGGAATCACGCCTCTTGCCCGACACCCCTCTTGACACTTACGCATCCAACATAACTTGCAAAGACCATAGGCCGCGAGACTGCTTTCCTCCATAGCTGTGATCCGTGCAATTCTGGCCTGAATCAGATGGGTTTTAAGACGTCTCCGCCAACAATGTGCACCACGGTGGGTATTAAGGTACCTCACCAATGAAATCGTGCTAAAACTCACGCCGATGTTTATGTTGAATGGCTCAATAAAGTCATGCATAATTTCTGCGATTGTGTTGTAGACTTTCCTCTCGATTCGGGCTCGCTCTAAAAAGAGTGGCACTTTCGGCCCCACAGACGTGTTCATCAGCTCCCTCACCAACTGAACAAGGACATGGCGATTCTCGGCAAACCGAAGTTTGCAAATTTGCTCTCCCAACAGTTCAGTATTGTCGGCGGGGGCCTCGAAAGTCTGGTTGACAAGACTGAACAAATAGGTCAAGTTCACGGAAACTTCCATATATTGGCATTTTCCATCTACCTTACAGTCTTCCCTCCCGGTAGTTCGTGAATACACCTTGGGGATAAGGCAGTGTTTGCATAGATTATTTTCTGGCTTGATTCTGTGGTCCTTTTGAACGATGTCGTTGATGTTCATCACATCGTTGAACTTCTGTCCTTTAAATGAAATATCATCCGTAAGAAAATACAACAATCCCTTTTCTTCGATTGATTTCATTTGTGCGTGAAAAGTTTCTGCCACTTCTTGCGGCCTTGGTGTTACTGGTGTATAGGAGCTTATGGATCCCTCGTCCCTCCTCTGTTCGTTTGCTTCTTGGTCAATGCACGATTGACATTTCGTACATCGGGAAAGCTCGCAATACGTACTTGTACCGTTCAACCAGTACATTATGAGATGATTGAGACATTTTCTCCTAGCCAACCCAGCAAGAAATGACGAATCCCTTGTAAGTGTCTCACTTGTTTTTACTCGACCCATCTCAAGAGCAATGATGACTTTTCCACTACTGCCCGATCGTCTGGCACATCTTCCTGATCCTTGGATGAAGTCGATCGGGCTGTGTACTATTTCATGAAAGATGACGGTGTCCACGTTCTCAAGATCAACACCTGTTGACAAGGAAGTTGTTCCAAGTATGATATTAGAGCTGCCCAAATTAAATTTTTCTAAAATCATTTCTTTTTCTACTCCAACGTGACGGCTGTCCATGTATATCAATCCACACAGACGTAATTCGTCAAAGATTCCTTCTGCGTTTCCATCCGCAAATTTGGTAAAAACAGCCTCTTTTAACCTGCTTAGTGACTCAAACAGCTCGCTAACACCCAACTTATATTTCGAGTTGGCTAAGTGGGCCATCACTCGTTTTTCTAAATCCTTGATAGTCTTAGCTTCAAGCTTTCTTGGAAAAAATGCAGCCACTCTCTTACCAGCCAGACGCTCTTCAACGATTAGCGACACCAACTTGTCATATGACTCGCATTCATTTGATGTAATGGGCGAATACACGTAAAAAAGATTTTCTCTCAACGGTTGTTCAGAATTATATATAGACAAGTTAACGTTGAATTTATTCTCAAGCGTCTGAATTTCATTGCTTGGAATACTACCACTGAAAAATATTTTGGGCACATGCTTTGCCCTTTTCAAGGCATCATAGTATTCCAAATTCCGGTAGTGGTCTCTAATGGCAACATGACACTCGTCAATGATTATTCTTCGAAGGCAGTAGCCATTGGTGTTGGCTAAGAATAAAGAAAGTAACGAGAGAAAAACTTCAGTCTTGAGTCGGTCCATTTGAACAATGACGACGTCAAAATCCATGCTCGTAGGTCTGACGCCTTCAACAACAAATGTCTTGATGCCGGATTTGCTTAGCCTATCTTTAACATCGTACAACAAAGCAACGAAAGGAACGACAACAATGGTTTTGAAGTGATGTTTGCCTGCAGCCCTTTCTGCCAAAATCGATAATTCGTAGGTCAACGTCTTACCTTCACTCGTTTTCATACGCAAAAGTAAATCTTTGGTTGATACCAAAACAGAAATGCTTGCTAGCTTTTGTTCTTCACTTTTGAATTTGAAGTTCTCGTGAAGTAGGTTCCCTTGTTCCATGAGATCGAAATAATCCAAAGCACACCCTTCAATTGGCTTGGGCGGCTCAGTTTGATCTTCATGAGGCGTTCCCTCGTCCATGGAAATGCAGGTGTGCCAGAGCAACAGTAGTTTATGCTGAATAGCACGGTCCGAGTCTCCCATTCTTGTCAACGCATTTCGTCCATAGTGCTCTTTTTGTGTAGTAAGGGAATGTCTGCTTTGGTCGGCCAAATCCTCGGAGAAGTCTGGTAAGCTTATTTTTCCTCGAGTAAGTGCGCTCAAGCCTTGCCTGCCAGCTCTTATAGTTAAATTATTGCCCTTATCCGAGGTGATTTTGGCGAGGTACGCTGACATCGTATGGGGAGGTCTTAACTTTCGGTCTTTCATGAATAAATAAAGGTCGAGCTTTTCCCTGGGAGGGATGTTAACCTGTTTGGGAGCAATAAACCGTGCGTCTTCGCTCGTAGCTGGATCAAGTCTCTCTGCCTCTTCAGTAAAGTCATCGACCTGGTTTTGATCTTTGTTTTCCATTTCATCTGCAACGGGATCAATTAATTCATGAATCCTTGTTTCCAAACTACGAACAACACAGATGTAGTGAATTATTAACTTGCTGACAATGACGGGCACAAGTTTACTGATGGGTGGTTTACGACCTCTCCACACGGATTTGTGGTAGGTCGTTCTTAGTTCGATTCGTCCTTGTTGCAAATGGATATTCCTTGCGAAATCATCTTTGCCCTCCATTGTCAATTGTAAGAGCTCGGACATTCGGTACGGACCACCACAAGTGAAAAAGATCAGAACTGCCAAAATAAGATTTAGACTATTGAGTCTTCCAATAAATTTCTTAACCCTACCATACTTGACGTGTTTGTTCGGGTCTGCTAGTGTAGGAATCTTAATACCGTTTTTGCTTAACACTTTTTTGATGTCATTTTCCGTCCACCCGTCAGCCAATGTGGCTATTCCGTTGTGCATGTCGCCTTTGATCGTAGAATAGTTGTCATTTATAAGGCTGTAGTGGCGTTCAATATCCCAAGGAAGACATAATTCTTTAACTAGTAGTTTATACTTGTTTATTTCATGGTTGACAAGGTCGTGAATAAATGAGATACTCAACATTTGCCCACTGATACAATATTCATTTCCTTTTTCATCAGTTTGAAAAACGTCGTGCGCAGGCTCATTATGAGAAATCATGCGAAAATCGCCGGCATAATTTTCCCAGCACTGAATGTTAAGTTCAGAAAGAGGAACCTGACGATTGTAGTATGATGTCATGCGTCCCACCTTTTCTACTCTATTTTCTCGTGGCCCTGTTACAATGAGATCCGCCAAAATCCTTTTGAAGAAGTGTAAGATCGCAGTGATCAAGTCAGACCGATAACTATGGCTTTGAACTGCATTGTCTCCCTTTAGCATTGTGAGCAACATTGCTTTAACAAATAAATCCTGTTTAACGAATTCCTGCTCGCTGACTTTATGCTCTAACTCAATCTGGGTATCGCTCAATAGATATTCCTCTGCTATAATGAGCAAATCGTTTTTAAAGTCCTCGTCGCTAGTGAACCGAGAGACTCCATTGATACCTTCAAGCAACCTTCCTCCAGGTAGATCACTTCCTTTGTCGTACATTGCCCTGATTGTGCAAAAATAGTCTGCAAGTCGGCGAGCATAATTCTCACTTGTTGCCTCGCTAACATCTCTGAAGTAAGGGCTCTTATCTGGATATTTCATGATTTTCCGCAATGTAGTAGTAGGGCTTGTGTGACTTCTGTACTTTCGAAGAAAGCGCAGAAAATAATCTTGATATGCTTGTCGAGCTGGAGGCGGTTCGTAGTCTTCTCCAAATATGGCTGAGTGTGTTTTCATTTCCATCAAAGGATACACGCCATATCTTTTCAAAAACAAATCTTGAAATCCAGAATCTTCTTCTGATGTGGTGGTTATAGGTACCCGTGGCTTGCGTACTGTTCTTATCATGACTGAAATAATATTGTACCCACGCTTTTCCCTTTCAACCGGATAGCCATTATATTCTCTGAAGTCGGCGTTCCCAAATCTATGTTTTTTACTTTTATGCGTCAATGCGGTTTTCCAGGAGATGTATACTCCAGAACATTGCGAACATGAAAGCATTTTGGAAGTTCCAAGGAGGTCAATGGGCTTGTCGATGTGCTTTACAACAGGATGGTCGGCGTTCGGATAACGCATAATCAATTTTGCTTCGGCAGACACTTTTGATAACATGTATGAGATGAGCTTTGTCTTATTTTCTTGACTGATTGGAGGAAAAACTTTATAAAGCTTTTCAAAATGACGTCTTTCGGTGGTAAGAATAAATCTCTCCTTGTTTTTTTCATGCAAAAACCACATAGAGAGTTGAGGGACAAATTCTAATGGTGTTCTCTTCAAAATGGCCTCCATTTCTTCCGAATCATCAACGTAAAATCTATCGGAATTTGCATTGGCTCCATCACAAGATGCAGGAGACGGGTCCCTAGATGCGGTGGATCCGAGAGCGCCATCGTGGGACAGAATCGGGGTAGAAGATCCAGATTCTGGTTTATCAACTTGTGTTGGCACCCATCTAGCATCATCCTCCGGACTACTGGAAATGCAGTCCATTATAGAACCACTTCCGGTGTAAAGGACAGAAGGTTTGCTGTAAGTCAGTACATTTGGTGAAGCGACGGTTGAATGAGCAAAATCATGACCATCATGATCGAAAATACTGGTGGAATAATGAGATATAGACGAATTGGAAGTTTGATTACCAAAAGTTTCGTTGATGTTTATATCGCAGTCAGAATCTTCAGAGTCTGCATCAATTTCAGAACACACCTCACTCAGCAATCCAGGGCCGGCGTCTGCGTGGAGAGAAGAGCCATTCGAGTAAGCTTTCAAGTTGCTCAACATTTTGAGGGTATCGGCATCGCAGTCAGAATCTTCAGAGTCGGACTCGTCGCTGGTGCTATCCTCTTCTTCTTCACTGAAGTCAATTTCGTCTTTATTAAGTCGACGCTTCTTAGAAGGGTTGGGAGAGCGGCTTGGACTCAGGCTTAAGATCAATTGTGGTGATTTTCGAGACATTTATTTTGATACTATATGAATAGGTAGTCTTCTTGAAGAGCACAATTGGATATGCTTTATTCAAGCAAAAAGAACATAGTATAAAAAACATCAGTTTCTCAAACTTTCGATTAGAACAAATGACTGCTCGTGTTTGTGATCTGGATAATCCTTTCATACCGAAATCGAAAAACACGCGTATTCCTTCTTTTTTTTTTTTTTTTTTTTCTTCGTCTTTAGCGTTTGAACACTGTTCAAACTCGGAGCACGCAATTAGAGTTGGTACATCTCTCATCGAATTAGAGGAGATGTTTTTTTCGAAAAGTGATGCCAAATATGAAGAAAAAAAAAATAGAAAAGAAGAAAAGAAGAAAAGAAATAAAGAAATATGAACAATGATCTACCATATATATCAGCCAAAGTCATAGACCAAACTGTGATGAATCAGAGTCTGCTGCATCACAGTTTTGACCCAACCCAAACCTTGACATCAAGGCTAAAGTGTCAACCCCATGATATTAGGGCATTAGCCAACAATAGAAAGGTTACCCATGTCTTAATGCGGTTATTTTTATAGCTTAGTAATTCTACGAACAAAGATGCTGAATGTCCACAACACATGCACTAACGATTTTTCCTGTCAATATGGATAGAGCGGGCGTACATTTACTAATCGGATTTGTAACGCTATTTTGGTAGGATAATTATGTAGTTGTCTTATTGCAATGAATTATCGTAATACTGCATGTAGGCGATTCTTTTTGTTTTTATTTTTTCTTTTTTTTTTCTTTAAAAAAAAAAAAACATCTACTTCACTTCAGACTTTCATCTATTTTTCTTCGTTTTGGTACCATCAGCCTAAATCAGGTTGTAACTGGCATTCTCTTGTCATACTTTCATGTCCATTTCCATCCTAATGCTCATATTTCCCTTCTAGCTGAATGTATATTCTCCTGTGTACCCCGATAGGGACATGATATTATATCGCTTTGAAATAAGATGATGTAACTGGTGAATGCCGACCAAAAGCCCGAAAATATTCCATATAATCGCGAAAGATGAGTCACTAACCATTCTAATACCCCATTCTGTCTTGATAGCTAATGGCCGCGTTTTCCTGACTCTTTTTGACGTTGGAAACTCAATATATCAACAAAGCTTAATAAATCTCAGGAGTTGTCCATCTTCTACAAATCGTTTCTAGTGAATCCGCTTAACAAGCGACAGAAAATTTGACAAGGTAATTCCCAAATTTGCGCGGTTTTTTTTTTGTAGTTGGAAACATTTCCTCAGCTAGTGCAAGAACAATTCCATGCAGAGTTCATGCCACATACAGCTCAAATGTTATTCTCTCCCTTAGAAACAAGTCTTGTTAGCGAGTGCGGCAATAAGTTTACTCTTGTGATTGAATTCAACAAACCAATTGGTGAAGAATGTAAAACTTCTATTTTCCCCCCTCATCTTTTCTTGTTTACAGAGAGCATAATAATCAGTACAGTTTCTTTTGCTTCTCTTGCTCAAACTGCTGATTGGGCTGTGTTTCGGGTGTGGAAAACGGTGGCTGGTTG
Organism: Hyphopichia pseudoburtonii; assembly: GCA_003856775.1. Classification (NCBI taxonomy): domain Eukaryota; kingdom Fungi; phylum Ascomycota; class Pichiomycetes; order Serinales; family Debaryomycetaceae; genus Hyphopichia; species Hyphopichia pseudoburtonii. The sequence continues at coordinate 867,938 of CP024758.1, forward strand.
GTATTAGTCGTATATCAAGTATTTTAGGAATTTTATAATAGTCTAGTCTTCATTTTGCTTGAAAGTTGCAACTAATAAGACGAGTAAAAGCAAGAATTCAGAATAATGTATATGATATCAAAAAACTCAGTTTCTTTGATGTAGATGAAAAAGCAGGTTTTAAAATAATAGTGATATATATTTTTTTATGAATGTCAATTTTGTTGCACTTTCCCTATCATTTGGTCAACTTTCTTCAAAAAATAAAGAAACTTGCAAAAATCTCAAAAGTAGTCTTTTTTTTTTGAAAAATACTTGAATAGTCAGCAATAGTGTATTCAACTGTTTCTACGAAAGAAGACAATGATATAATGTATATTGCGTCCAGCAGAGCATTTTTAGTGTGCTTCAATGTGTGGAGAACGTTTGTATTTTTTTTTTTTTTTTTTTTTTTTTTTTCGAAAAAATGAGATCGTTTTGAAGGAGATTATCAACACATTTTCTTTTGTTTTTACTTTTTAATTTCACCTTATCATATGCGTATAGTACAGTGCTGATCAAGCACATCCGTCTTCAACATCCAAGCAGCTTGGCCATGCGTTCTCTTACTTAGCTTCTCTATTCCCATTCTTCCATTCTCGTTCGTCCAACTAGTACCAACGCAGCCCCATTCGAAGATCATCAATCAACTCATGAGTTTGAATGATTTCATGCACCATGCACAATTGCGTTTTATGCATTGAACACGGTTAACATGAATGGCTTATGATTGAGTATTCCCTTCTTTCTAGGAAGTAAACAGTGAATAACACATGAGCATGCTAAAACAGGATAACGCGATTTATGTTCGTGGTAAAAACTTGGATATGTGTTTTTTTTTTTTTGATAGCTTCTTTTGAAATATCGAGAAGAGAACAGATTGGGCATTTAGATATTTTTGAAGGATGATGTATTATTCAGTGAGAGATTGGTGGCTTTTGCGGTTGTCGAAGGACTTCTTTAATTGCGTTTGTCTTTTCGTTGAGGAAAAGGGCTGACGATAGGGTTGAAATATTTAAAATGAATTGCTAATTTGCGATGAAGCGACTTTGCTTGCTTGTTTTTCAGTTATTCAGAAACCAAGACATATACCAACATCGTGCAAAAAGTAATTGCTGACGTAGTAATTGAAAAGTTCTTTGACAATGATTTACCAGTGCCACTATCAGGTATAAATTCAATGTCAATGGCATAGTTCGTATAGCTTATCGCTGAAAGTATTCCACGTTGAAAATTGACTTTATGGAAAACACATCAAAGAGAAAACCATTTTGTTAAAAGGAAAGCGAGAGTAGCTGAAATAGCGTTTGATGAAAGTTTTAGTGTGTAGGGAATAGAAAAAAACCATGAAAAGAAAGGATGCTACGGTATATCAAAGTAAAGAAAGAAGGAGAATATCTAGACAATTGATAAGAGAGGTGCTAGGCGTGGGTGTGTATATGCAGAAGCGAAAAGTATAAACGACATGTGCAGAAGCGAAAAGATTAAGTATTAGTGAAGATGCGATCCAGCCGAAAAAGGAAGGATAAGGCCGTGCTGGGATTTACCGCGTGGGATAGAAAAAAAAAGTGCGCTGTCAAATGTCTGACGTAAATTCCCCATTGGGAAAAACAATCAGACAAAAAGTTTCTTAAAGAGAGCGAGCATCAAAAAATTTTTTATAAACAAGCAATTCCCACTTTTTTTTCACACGTTTTTTTTTTTTTCGAAAAACAATCTACTTACTATCCATCAATTGATAGAACAATATGATTTAATCCATCAACTTATGTTCTCGGTTGTTACCATCCATCAATCAATCTTATAAGTCAACTGATGTTTTCGGTTACGATCCATCAAACAATCTCATCAATCAAATTCATGTTTTAGGCTGCATATTTCCAGTGCAAGCTTCTAAAAAGGAGAGCATTCTAATCAATCAATCACACATATCGACAAGCTGTGAGCTGCAGGCATTTTGTCAAGCAAACAAGACCGCTGACTAGGTGTGTTGTTGACATGCTCAAGTGTGCTTTATCGAATATAATGGTGAAAGTTATTTTTGTCAAAAGCATACTCTTGAGAGCTGCTATCACCAAACTAATGCTTTAGAAGGAAAAGCGGATTGAACTTCTCACCAAAAGTAGTGTTGACGACGGTGTTTTCTTTGGTTAAGCTACTTTTCCATACCAGTATATTTTTTTGGTGGTCGAATCTAGTATTTCCAAAGCAGCTATCAACAAACAAATAATTTATATGAAAACTTGGGGCTACTTTACCGACAGAAATGTTGTTGTTTGAAAAAAATTATTTTTTTTTGCTGTGTTTTAGTTGAAGTGGAAAAAAAAATTCTCAAAAATAGTGTTTCTGGTGATGCTATGACCAAACAACTAAGTTCCATAGAAAGTTAAGCCAAGTTCACCGTCAGAAATATTGTTATGTGAAAGAAATAATTTTTTTTTGCTGTTATCTCAGCGATGGGAAAAATAATTATTCTCAAAAATTATGTTTCTGGTAATTCTATGACCAAATAAATGACATCGGTGGAAAGTTGAGCAGTATTTACCACTAGAAGTGCTGTTGAAACGACAAGTATAATTTTTTGAGCTGTTTTGTCGGGGGGCGGTAAAAAAAAGTGTTGTCAAGTCAAGTTTCTGGTACACTAAAGCAACTGACTTCTTATCGTCAGAAATAAAATTACCAATACTCTGTTGTGCTTTCTTCTGTGTTTTTTTCTATCTCTTTTATCTAAAACTTATATATACAAATTCAAAACTTATATAAACAAATGGGTGGCTTTATTTCTCTAACCGAAAGTATTTGAGTTATCGGTTCGAAAAGCATTTCTATGAAGGACGAAATGGTAAGGCTGTCATTTTCTTTCTCTCATATAACATAATAATGTTTGGTTAGTTGTTTTCTGTTTGTAAAGTTTTTCAAAGTCAAACAATGTCTTTAAATAGAGTTTTCACAGTTGGCCCGTTGAAATGCGTAAGGGAGAAAAATATGAGGCACGGTGAAAAATGTAAGGCACGGTGAAAAATGTGAGGCACGGTGAAAAATGTGAGGCACGGTGAAAAATGTGAGGCACGGTGAAAAATGTAAGGCACGGTGAAAAATGTGAGGCACGGTGAAAAATGTAAGGCACGGTGAAAAATGTGAGGCACGGTAAAAAATGTGAGGCACGGTGAAAAATGTGAGGCACGGTGAAAAATGTGAGGCACGGTGAAAAATCTAAGGGAAAAAACGCAAGGGAGAAGGGCCCCAGCCAGGCTCCCGTTATATCTCGTTGTCCCCCGAGTTGCAGGACAGTGTATTTGGTGTTGCTGGTGTGAGAATGGGTTTCCATTATGGCAGTTCTAGTAGTCAGTGTCAGGGTGGAGTTGGTGTCCAGTTAATGCAGTAGACATGAGTAAAGCCCCCGTTGAGTCACGTTCTCCGCTGAGTCTCCCGTGTAGCAAGGGCCCAACGAGTCCCGTTCCCCCAGGAGGCGCAAGTGTAAGCAAGGTCAGCGTAGTATCCCGTTATCCCCAGAGTCTCGGGTGCAACATTGGCAATGTGCTATCTGTTGTCGCCCGTGCTTCAGGACTGAGCCAGGGTCAGTGTAGCGAGCAAAGTCAGTGTCTAAGGTGCCCCCATCGAGTCCCCAGTGTAGCGAGCACCATTATTCTTCCCGCTATGGCATGCGTGGCTAGGGTGTAGTTGGAATCAGTGCTGTCTTTTATTGTAGCCGCGGAGTTAAGGCCAACGGAGCCCCGAAAAATCCAAGAGTTGCAGCTGTATTCAAGCCAGTTAATTCCAGTCATTGGCGTGAGTATAGGTTATGGTAGCGAGTTCAGTCAGGTTCAATGTGCCCCCATTGAGTCCCGGTTTTTTCAGAGCTGCAAGTGTAGCTAGGGTCAGTGTAAAACTAATGTAAAATCAGTGTTAAAGGTGCTCCCGCTGAGGCCCGTTCTCCGCCGAGTTTCAGGTATAGCAAGCCCCCATTATAGTCCCGGTATGGCGGGTGTGGCCAGAGTCAGTCCGGTATTTATCGTAACAGTGCAGTTAAGACCAGCGAAGCCGCGTAATATCCCGCTCTCCGCAGAGTTGCAGTTGTAGTCAGGGTCAGTCAGTTCCCAGTCGTTGGCGTAGGTGTAGCAAGAGTCAGTGTAAAGCCAGAGTAGAGCCAGTGTTAAAGGTGCCCCCGTCGAGTCCCGCTATGGCATGTGTGGTTAGGGTGTAGTCAGGGTCAACGCTGTATTTTATGGCAGCAGTGCAGTTTAGACCAGTGACGCTGCGTATCTAGTTTTTTGAAGAGTTGCGGCTGTAGTCCAGGCCAGCCAATATCCAGTCATTGGCTCAAGTATAGGTTATGGTAGCGAGTTCAGTCAGGTTCAATGTGCCCCCATTGAGTCCCGGTTTTTTCAGAGCTGCATGTGTAGCAAGAGTCAGTGTAAATCGAGCGTTTAAGGGCCCCGTTGAGTCCCGTTCACGCCGCCGTTATAGTCCCGTTATGACAAGTGTGGCGGGTAAATTCACGGCAAATGTTGTGTCCCGTTATCGCTGGTGGTGTTAGGGCCAGTGGCCAGTGGTGCAGCGTCGAATCCCGTTCTTCGCCGAGTTTCAAGAGTTAGGCAGGGTCAAGTTGAGTCCCATGTTGTCAGCGTGTAGAGTGTGTGTCAGGGCCAAAGTTCCCCCCATTGTCCGCAGTGTTGCAACGGTGAGCAAGAGTAAGTGTCGAGCCAATGTAGTAAATATGGGCAGAGCCCCAGTTGTCTTCCGTGTTCATAAGCCCCCAACCAAGTCCCCACGAGTTCCCAGTGTAGCAACGGGCTCGTTAAGTTCCGTTTTCCCCGTGTTTTATGTAGGAGACAGGGTCAGTTCATTCGGAGTTGTCAGTGCGCGTAAAGTCAGCCGAGTAAGTAACAATCAGTGTAGCAAGACAGGTATAGCAATAGTTAGTGTGGACAGTTATGTAGGCGTGAGCAAAGTCTGAGTCTCCGTTTAGTTGGTGCAAATGTTATGGCAGCGAGTGGAGTTAAGCTCGGTTAAGGCCCCCGTTCGGTCCCATCGTTCGTCTCAGGAGCCAAAGGGCATTGTATTCAGAGTAGTAGCGAGTGAAGGTAAGGAGTCTCCGTCGAGTTCGGTTCCCAGCCCAGTCGCAAGTGTTAGTGAGGGCCCATTCGAGTCCCGTTTCTCAATGTAACAAGGCCCCCGTTGTAGTCCCAATGTATTTCCCGTTATGGCATGTGTGGTCAAAGTTTAGTCAGGGCCAATATAAAAAATATTGTTTATTGTTGTAGCCGGAGGAGTTAAAGCTAGTCGTGTCCCATATTGTCCCGTTCTCCGCCGAGTTGCAAGTGTAGTCGAGACCAATAAATTCCCAGTGGTAAGCGTAGGTAGGGGTTATTGTAGCCAGTGTAGTCATGGCAAAAGTGCGCCGTCGAGACTCGTTCTCCATTGGGTAACAAGTGTAACAAGTGTAGCAAAAGTCAGCGTTAAGTTAGTGTTAAGCGTGCCCCCGTAGTGGCCCGTTCTTTGCATTGTTCTAAGAGTCACGTTGTCCCCGAGTTTCAGGTGGGAGCCAAGGTCACAGCATTTGGCGCTGCCAGAGAGAGTAAAGTCAGCAGGGTAAGCAAGTGTCCCGTTACATCCCGTTTTTCCCCGTCTTTTATGACGGAGCCAGGACCACTGTATTCGGAGTTGTTAGTGTGGGTAAAGGCAGTAGGGTAAGTAAGAGTCATTACAGGCAGCCAAGACAGGTGTAGCAATCCCCCGTTGTCCCCCGAGTTTCAGTTGTGAGTAAGCGCCAGTGTAGACAGTGTCCGTCTGGTATCCCCGCGTGTTTATGTCAGGGTGGGGGGCCAAGTGTTTTTTTCATGAGTGGAGTTTGAGTTAGTTAGGGCCCCGTTGGTTCCCGTTCCCCGCCGTGTCTCAAGTGTAGCAAAGCCCGAGTTGGGTCCGTTCTCCGCCGAGTTTCAAACTTGTCAGTGTAGGCAGTCTAGTAGCCCAAGCAAAGTCCGTGTTGCGTCCGTGGAGCCCACGTAAATGTGGCAGGCAATCGTTATTGCAGCGAGTTTAGGTAAGGTCAGTTTAATCCCCGTTGAGTCCGCTCTCCGCCGAGTTGCAAAAGTAGTCGAGGCCAATCAGTTCCCAGTCGTAAGCGTGAGTAGGGGTTATTGTAGCCAGTGTAGTCATGGTAAAAGTGTCCCCGTCGAGTTCAAAGAGTTAATTAGGGCCAAGTTGGGACCCGTTCCCAACCAAATTGCAAGTGTAGCAAGTGTAGCAAAAATCAGTGTAAAGTCAGTGTAAATTCAGTTTAAAGTCAGTGTAAAGTCAGGTTTAAAGGTGTCCCCATAGTATCCCATTCTTTGCATAGTTGCAAGGGCCACGTTGTCTCCCAAGCTCCAGGTAGGAGCCAGGGTCTGTGTATTCGGCGCTGTCAGTGTAAGTAAAATTGGTAGAGTAAGCAAGGTCATTATTACCAGTCAAGACAGGTCTAACAAGTCCCCCATTGTCTCCCGAGTTTCAAGTGCGAGTAAGCATCAGTTAAGGCAGTGTCCGTCTTGCGTTTCCGTGTAATTCATGTCAAGGTGTTGGCCAAGTATTATTGTAGCGTGTGGAGTTTGGGTCAGTCAAGTCTCCCGTTGGTTCCCGTTCTCCGCCGAGTTGCAAGCGTAGCAGGAATCATAGTAAAGTCAGTGTTCAAGGTGCCCCCGTCGAGTCCCGTTCTCCGCCGAGTTGCGAGTGTAGCAAAGGCCGGGTTGAGTCCGTTCCCCGCCGAGTTTTAGGCGTGCAAGGTCGGCCAATTCCAAGTCGTAAGCGTGAGTAAGGGTTATTGTAGTGAGTGTGAGTCGGAGTAAAAGTGCTCCCATTGGCACCCGTTCTTTGCCGAGTTTCAAAGGTTGGGTAAAGCCCAGTGGAGCCCCGTGCCATCAGCATATAGTGTTTGAGTTAGGGTCAAAGTGTCCCCGTTGTATCCCGTAGCAGTCGGTAGGAGCCAGGGCAAACAAAGTCCCATTTTACGCCGTTGACCCCGTAGTTGTGGGTATAGCACACCCGTGTAGAGTCAGTTTAGTAAGGGTTAGCCAGGGCAATTTTAGCAAGGGAGTTTGGGTTAACAGGGCCCCAGTTCAGTCCGTTCTCCGCCGAGTTGCAAAGGTGTCAGTATAGGCAGTTTAGTAGCCCAAGCAAAGTCCGTGTGACCCGCGTAAAAGTGGCAGGCAGTCGTGTAACCAGTTTGAGTAAGCTCAGTTAAAGGTGCCCCGTCGAGTTCCGTTTTCCCCCAAGTTTTGAGAGTTAGGCAGGCCCCCGTCGAGTCCGTTCTCCGTCTAGTCGGGAGTGTTAGGCAGGCCCCCGTCGAGTCCGTTCTCCGTCGAGTCGGGAGTGTTAGGCAGGCCCCAGTTGAGTCCGTTCTCCGCCGAGTATCAAAGGTGTCAGTGTCGGCAGTTGAGTAGTCCAAGCAAAGTCCGTGTTGCGTCCGTGTAGCCCGCGTAAATGTGGCAGGCGGTCGTTATAGTAGCCAGTTTAAGTAAGGTCAGCAAGGCCCCCGTTGGTTTCCGTTCACCGCCGAGTTGCAAGTGTTATCAATGCCCCCGTTGAGTGCCGAGTCGTCAGTGTAAAGTGAGTGAGTCGTCAGCGTAAAGGTTGTGAGTAGTCGGTGTAAACGGTCCGAGTCAGGGTCACGTGGCACCCGAGTTCCAGGTGTAGCACGGGTCAGCATAGAGAGTGGAGCCAGGGTCAGTAGTGCCCGCTCGGTCCCAGTGTAGTCGGAGTTGCTATTGTAAGCAAGGGCAAGTTATCAGTGTAGTGGCAGTAGGTAAGGGTTAATGTGGGGTGGTAAGTGTGTGTTTTGTGGTCAGCATTAAGCAGTGAGTAGTTAGCGAGAGTCGGGGTTTAGCAATAGCACAAGTGTATGCAGTCACAGTGTGTCAGTTTTCACAAGGTCGGCGTTGTCAACCAATTTCTGTCAAATATTTTCATAAATTGTGTAAAATCAAGCACAACTATTTGAGTGCGTAGTATTTATAAGCAGGCAGTCATGGTAAAGGCAGTCGTCTATGTTTTAGTAGAGTTATAAACCAGGGTAGTCGAGCAATTAGTACGAGGGTGAGGAGGTACGGGTCTTTTCTACGAGGGTGAGGAGGTACGGGTCTTTTCTACGAGGGTGAGGAGGTACGGGTCTTTTCTACGAGGGTGAGGAGGTACGGGTCTTTTCTACGAGGGTGAGGAGGTACGGGTCTTTTCTACGAGGGTGAGGAGGTACGGGTCTTTTCTACGAGGGTGAGGAGGTACGGGTCTTTTCTACGAGGGTGAGGAGGTACGGGTCTTTTCTACGAGGGTGAGGAGGTACGGGTCTTTTCTACGAGGGTGAGGAGGTACGGGTCTTTTCTACGAGGGTGAGGAGGTACGGGTCTTTTCTACGAGGGTGAGGAGGTACGGGTCTTTTCTACGAGGGTGAGGAGGTACGGGTCTTTTCTACGAGGGTGAGGAGGTACGGGTCTTTTCTACGAGGGTGAGGAGGTACGGGTCTTTTCTACGAGGGTGAGGAGGTACGGGTCTTTTCTACGAGGGTGAGGAGGTACGGGTCTTTTCTACGAGGGTGAGGAGGTACGGGTCTTTTCTACGAGGGTGAGGAGGTACGGGTCTTTTCTACGAGGGTGAGGAGGTACGGGTCTTTTCTACGAGGGTGAGGAGGTACGGGTCTTTTCTACG